>WMED01030449.1:0-10098 GCA_019650415.1 Pipa parva
AAATCCCAGCAGAGTAGCAGGAGACTGGGCAAAACAGGAAATCCCAGGATTCAGCTCAAAAGCAGGAAAACTGCACAGAGTCATAAGCAGGGGAGTTACTCCTTACTCAAGCAGAGATACAATAAGGTGAATCTGCCAGCTATATCCATTGTAAAGTGAGCTGCAATTGGCTGACAGATAGGTTAATCTATAGGCTGCAGCTAAATCCAAATTATTAAATACACCTGAGAAGGTGGGAAATTGCTGGATGACAGTGAACTCCCTATGATGGTAATTATCAGAATAACACATTATTTGTATTCCTCCATGGCATACAGGAAAAGCTCAACACCTCTGAACACAGCAATGCTGGTTTGAATCCTTGGCTCCGCCCCTTACAAAACCACACCTGGAAGCAGAACCAAATCAAAATGCACATTTCTATTAAACTAAACTAATATTCTTTAGTTTTCCATAAATAACTGATCTAACCTAACCTCGTTATTAGTGTAAGATTAATAATATCACCCACAGAGATATTCCATATTCGATGGGCAGATAAGTCTGAACATGAATAACTATTCAAAAATGTTGCTTATGTTGAATTCTCAAAGAAAGACTTTGATGCTCGTTGAACAACCTGTAAATGTCATACTCTGTTAGTTTCACACCATATATTCAGAAAGAAAATTTGCAGTTACCCCTTTCAAAAATGTCCAAAAGAAAATTTAAGACATGCATTCAAAACCTCCTTAGACTTCTCAAGTCAAGAATAGAATGTTTTCTTTTGCTTACTAACAATAAATATTTCTCATCACAAATTATGAATTGGCCCTTTCCAGAATATTAGGGGTAGATGCCTACGTACAGAATCTGATAAAAGAGATGTTTATCATTTATATGTGGGTAGCTAAAAGTTGGAGCCATTAATTCTTTTTATATTACCTTAATCTGAAAGCACAGACGGTAATAACCATGAAAGGATGATGAAATGGGTGACTCATTCTCCTACTTCACATCAAATTGATTTCTGAAAATAGAGGACATCGGCCCTACTTTTCTTTAAAATAATCCCTTGGCATTGTGATTTGACCCTTTTCCTTTTTTGTGTGTTTTTAATGAAACAGAAAAGAACTTCCGATTTAGTAGAAAAAAACATTTTCTAATCTGGAATACGTTTTATGAATAATATAGCATCCAGATCCAGTTTGTGGCTGAACTAAGAATGAAGCAAATCATATCCAACATATTACATACTCTTCATTTCTATTTGTATTCTGTACAGATGTATATGAATTGTGTACAGACAGATAAATTGATGGAAGGGCATTAGTGCAAAATCCTTTGATATTTGTGAATGCAAATCACTGCTGAGACATATTTTTTCAAATAAGTAGAAGGGGTTAGGTCTCTGAATCACAATTAAGCTTACAGAACAGTACCCCCAAGTATTGTCTTCAAAACACATAGCATAAATCAACAACAATTATTAATATACCTTTATATACCAACATTGGGGTTTCCATCCCAGTTAGTTGTGCTGCAGGATGCATCTTAGGTCCAGTTTCAGGTAGTAACCTAAAGGTGATCTTACTTCCAAGACTTATTTACTCTTGGAGGTTTCACTTTACCCCAGGCTCCATGGGACATCATGGTTAGTTAGACCTCTCTTGTCTGATTTATTGTATCTTGCATGCATAGTGTAGAACATCGCAGGTGGATTTTATGCATTACAAGTTTTTGCTCTTGTACCTTTACTCCTCTCTCACCCTAGCCAAACAAATCTACTATAGCACTTTCATAAATCAAAGCAAATCAAATCCCCAATATCTATTTTCTGTATTAAACACCCTTTTATGCTCCTCACCCTCAGATACACTAACTCCTCTACACTCGACCAAAACTTTGCTGTCTTAACAAAGTAGATAATATCCACAAACAGGCTTCTATTACTCCTGACAACTTATAATTCTAACAAAATGTTGCTCTTAGTTTTTGATTTCTTTTAGTCCTACTACCGATTCAGGCATTTTTCAGCTGCTCTCATCTTCTCCTATAACAATATGCTTTTTAAAATAATGTTCTTCTGCCATTGTGCCAGCCTTAATGCATCTTTTCTGCTCTTCTTTGTACTCTAGGATTTTCACTTCATCATTTAAACAGGCCTGTATTATACTCATAATTAAAAAACCTACACTGGACCCTGAATTCCTCTCTAACCACTGTTCTGTCTCCCTCTTTCCAATGGCTTCTAAATGTTTGGAACCTCTGGTCTGCACTGCCTTAATAACAATATGCATGCCCACCTTCTCTGGGACCCTTTACAAACAGATTTTCCTCCAGGCTGCTCTACAGAGACTGCGCTGTGTAGACTTGTAAACAATCCTTAGGTTCCCAAAGCTAAGGGACAGTTTTCTGTTCTTATCCTCCTGGACCTGTCATCTGCATTTGATACTATTGATCAATTGATCATTCGCTTCTAATTCAAGTTCTTCATGCACTTGGTGCACATTTGCTTTTCTCTTACCTTTCTGATCACTCCAATTTTTTTTTTTTGCTTCTTTCACATGCTAAAGAGACTTCTTCTCTTTTTCAACTTTGGTTGGGGTGCTTCAAGATTCTGTCTCTGCCCATCTTACCTGTTATCCACCACTAGCAAAGATAAAAAGATGGAAAAGACCTAAACCCCCTCTCCAAGAAGTACAAGTCACAGAGACAATCTACAGGGTCTTCTCACTGGGGCTCCCTACACACTGTTTACAAACACTACTACAGCTAATTATACACATATCTCTCTTAGGAATCCTACCTCTTAGGAAAGAGTTGTGCTCCCTCTTCAGGATCCTAATTTAACACCTCCATATACTCTAAATCTCCTACCTAATTACATCATACAAACATTCACCTGTATGTCTTTGAGAACCTAACTTGTCGATTGCAGTGAAAAATTGTAAAAATAAAAAGTAATGAAATGTATGCTAGGAAAAAAATATACAATATATATTTTAATATAATTATAATTCTTAAATATATATATACTTAAAAATATAAAAATGGTGAAATAAATAAGTATCCTTAGATACATATTTTAGATGTATTAATGGAAGATTTTGACTAGTTAGAATCTGGCAAAATTTAACTGCAGTGGGCTATTGGACATTCAGTGCATGACTATCACTCTTTTAGCAAAATAAGGAAGGAATCTAAATACCTTTGAGGAGTTAATTATGTTCTTTATGATGCCTAATAGAATCAATTTGAGGTCCATGATGACAGGGAAGGCTGTTCTGTCTTGTGTCGATTACGCGTTGCTAAAAGAAGTAAGTATTCTGGGAATGGTCCATTATTTACTCCTTTTTGGCAACTAGTGTGGAATCCTTGGATTTAATCCAGAGCACTGTATTTTGAATTTGAAAGCAATAAATGATATATATATATATATATATATATAAATGCTATATTTCAAATAATTTGTCACATTGTTACTTTATTGTATATGATGTTTGATACCATGACATTCATACCTTGTAACTGAAGATTGTTTTTTTAAAAAAGTGACATTCGTGTTATTGTAGTGTTCTGTTTAAACTCGAAATATAGATTTTTTTTTTAAATGATAATTTTTATAAAATCTACACTTATCAGAAGTTTGCATTACTTTCACTTGTTTTTCACTGGTTTTATCAAAAGCAATTTCTGCCTAATCAAATAATTTCTTTACAAATAATATTGCTTAAAATACAAAACATTGGCATAATGCTTGCTTTGGATTCTGTGAAATTTAGGTACATTCTGTATCTTTTTGTCATTTAATACAAAAGAGCTATCCATCTTCTAGTTTAAAAAAAACACATAATTATACTTGTTATAGAATCACACACACTGTCTTTTATTATCCTCTGATCTTAATGTAATTACATTTTAATAATTTTTTTCCCCTTGTAGCATCACAATAGACAGCTTTTTAAAGTATATTAAGCCACTTGTGAGCCTTGCATGTCCTCCATTATTTCTAAACAAATGTAAAATCATTTTTGGAAATTATTTGTAATATTATTGTCAAATTATGTGATTCCTCATAATAAGTACATACTATGTTTGACTTGAAAACATCAAAGTGCAACTTAATGTTACATTTAAAGGGGATGTTCACTTGCAAAGATGTTGTAGACTTTTTGTACACAATAGATTCAGCCTGTGTGTCAACTTATTGGCAGCTGGCTCACAGTCTTCTTGGGTCCCCCTGTGTGTGCACAGACTACCATAATACTAGCTAATGCTTTTGAAATTAATATCTTCCCTTTTGCAACCTAAAGGATCGCTCAAGCATCCTATATACCAGCCAGTCTATGATAAGTTAGATGAGAGCCTAAGAGCTTCCTTTCTCTTGAGTCCATTTCACTATTGCCCATTTGTGAACCTTTCTGATAGGTCAGAAAATAATGTACACATTTGCACTAGTGAGGTGCACTTATTCTAAAAATCTGCCTTTTGTAAAGGATTTTTAGCTGTTAGAATGAGCTAATCCTAAATGTTACCAGTTGGAGCTTCTGTTAACTTGCAAATAGAATAAAGAGAAACAGTTAATATGGTTAAGGTGAGGTTGCATTTGGCAGTGAAATGGAATTTACAACCAGTCAATAAAATACTGTAAATGGGGATTAGAAAATAGGTTGTTTCTGTTTGTGAGATTTGCATGAGGTGTAGGAAAGTAGTAAGCATAAACGTGGCATTTTTTAAGTTGTTTAATCAATGAACCTAAGATGTCCAGCGATGGTATATATCTAGCAGTAGGCAGGCATTAGCAATAGACAGAGAAACTTGCATATACTGTATGTGCTGTAGGGAATATTTCTAGCAGGCAATAGTCAAGCTTAGGTTTAGGGTATCAAGCAGGAAAATATTGAGACTCATTCCTGCTTAATGTTTTTCCAATATTCTTCTATTATATGGCAGCATCATACAATATACAGAAAAGTGGCTGGAGAACCAGCACACATAAGATTCAACCAATATTGCACAAATGGGGTGTGTACTCTGTACCCAATATAGAGGGTTAAGCTAAAATAGGTGCAGTGCTAGAGGATCATAACAGATTTATTTATGATAAATTTATGGTAAATAAACAGAGAACTAAAAGACATCCCCATAACAAAAGCACACACTCCATAATACATCACAAAACAGTGCATCATCTTCAATATAACAAAAAGTGCAAAACACATATAAATGCATTAAAACAATTAAAAAGGGGAAAAAAATAACTCCCACAGAGCTCCTCTACAAAACCCAAAATTTTATGGAACAAATTCCAAATATGACCTAATCCAGACCTGGGCATTGTGCGGCCTGTGGGCTGCATCTGGCCCTCTATCTCTGACGGCCCATGTAAGCATGCAAAAATGGGTGGGCGTGGCCAATTGCCATAGGTGCTGGCAAGTCAAGTATATTAATCTAGCCTTCTAACTCCATTCCAGTTTTTCATGTGGCCCCATGGGAAAATTAATTGCCCACCCCTGACCTAATCCAACACAGGAACAAAAAACAAAAGGTATATAGAGAGAAACTGCTAAAGCATGCAATTTCTATGTGATAATAATACAATACCAATGTGCTATGCCTTCGTATAGATGTCCTGATCCTGTCTTCAACTACTGTCCCTGGCAGGACTGCTTGTGCATCCTTGTTATTTGTATACATAGTATCAGGTTGTAAGAAGTTGGATGTTGTTTCCTATACTTCTGAGGAAAAAAGTAAATTGAACAATGCCATAACTTAAAGACTGAACAACCTTAAAGACTGAGGGGCTTATTCATGATAGTCTGAATAATTGTTTTCAGACTTTCCTTATCTTTGCATTTTCAGGAAACTCTGTCATGTGGCAAATTCTCAATGCCTACAACAGTCATGGAATTATCATTTTGCGTGTGCCTGCACAGGTAATTTGGATTGCAGTAGAAAATCTCTCAAGGCGTATTCTGCCACCGATGTACGTTAGAGAAGTCTCTTGAGCAGCAATCTCTGTACAAGCAATGGCAGATAGTGAACTCACTATACTCATTCCCCTAGCTTCACGAGTTGCATGTGGAACCCCAGTGAGTTGGATGCAATGGATATGCTTTAGATGGTTTATTGACTGTACCTTCAGATATGAGTTATACAGCTTCCTTGTAAATGACATAGAGTGGATTGGAATGACATATAGAGCTTCCTGGAATGAGCTATAGAGCTTTCTGGAACGAGATATAGAGTGGCTGGAATGAGCTATAGAGGTCAAAGCAAATTCTTGTCTCCAGCTCAGTGTTACATGTCTGCTGAACAGGAAAAGACTGCATAAAGGCATGTGACCTCACAGAACAGGAGGGATTGTGGGAAAAACAAAGGCATATGGGATATACTTATTAATACCTTACCTAAACAAACCTAACAATGGCCACTAGGTGGCAGAAAAGCATAATAAGCATGAAATGCAACATCTAAACATTTTACGGCGCCAGATGAAAGCAGTGAACTATGGGGTGACAGCAAGACTGCTACTGTCCAGCTGACTACGAAAGAAATGGTTACTAACGCTGTTGCTTTTTCACTATGGGAATCCTTTGTTTACATAACAAGTGAGAATTTGCGAGTATCCAAGCATAGCAACTCAAAGTGATGAAAATTCTCACTTTGATGAATGAGCCCCTGAATTGTAGTTTAAACAAGAAGCAGGAGCTGGTATGGATTGGGAGGATGGGAATGGCAATGTATTTGGGTAAATTCTGCAACATACTAATGTGTTATTTGGATACATTCAGTGTACAGCAGTGGCACTTTCTTCTGTGTAGTGTATTTCTAGGGTAACTCTCAATATACTCTATTGTCAAAAAATGCCAACAAAGTCTTGTACTGATGTGTGAATTTGCATGTCGAGTTCAACCCTGAGAAATCACAATTGTCTTACGGGATGTATTCTGAAAAGTTTGGTGATAATTATATTATTATAAGTAATAACTATATGCTTCAGTAAGTACACATTTCAAATGATCTTCTTTAAATCATTCTGGGAAACTGTAGAAGTAAGTCAGTTATTTCTTTTGAAAAAACAAAAACATACGTTTCCATATGTGTACTGACCGCTCTAGCCTGGTGGGACCATCAATCGGGTGCTCCGGAGTCTTCGGACGACTTTTGGTAGCAATGCTAAGAAGGCTATAATAAAGGATTATTTTTACTACTAACGGAGTGCTGGAGGAAGAATTTGTTCAGTTATTTCTTTTAACTACAATAACATAGTATACTTTATTCCATCTCACCATTTGCCTGAACACCTTACCTGGCATCTATTATACAATTGAAGATGGGACAGTCTTCATGTGTTGCCTTTTTTATATCAAATCTATAAATACACTTCATTGTACTACCTAGCAATACAATGCAAGACCTTTGGCAGATATATTATAGACCTTTGGTAGTCAGGGTCATACCCAGGCTTGGGTTAATAGACAATGGTGAATTGACAAGTGATTAATAGGTAATGGGAAATAGATGATAAATGGACAAGTGCCCTTACCTGAAAATTACTGTATGTGTCCATGAAAAGTGAAGGTTAAAGAAAATGTACACATGATTTTCTCAAAATTGCAATGAGTGGGGATAAGTTTTAAAAATGTTCCTTTTATTGTTCTTGCTTAGGTCCTGATGTGCAGCTTTTTGCTGTTGGAGTTACTGAATAGTATGTAACAGAGGATGATTTATCTAGGCCATTAAATTGGGTTTTTACTTTTCTACATTATTGTAGAGGGGATAAAAGATTAGCCAGACATCTGCTCATGTCTTTCATTTAAAATGAGAGCAAAGGTCGAATCAATAGCTGTGTAATGCTTTAGAAATCTAAACTAAAAAAAGAATATGCTGATGTTTTGCCTTGTTTTGTCCGCACAATGAATTATTCAGAATGCATTCTGGTAGGGTAGGACAGCTGCTATATATTTGCTATGACTTTATCACTTTTGATGATCCTAACATGTTAATGCATTTTTACTGTGACATATAATAATATTCGATCCTCAGCAAGTCTCATTTTTTTAGTAATGCAACAGCTGTCCTTCATTATGCTGCTTTTCAGTAGTTTCTATACATCACCATGGTTTATGTCAATGAGATCATTTTCCCCCCTTCAATAGGCAATGCTTGTTCACAAATGGGTGACTTTTCAGTAAGCTGTGCAGCTGGCAAAATATTACTGTATCCCTGAAAAGTGCAAAAATGACTGCACTGATTACTAGGCAAAGCCATCTTATAACTGAATGGGATTTTGTTTATTTGACTACATATTCAAATACATAGAATACATTTCATATACGTGTGTTAAGGATTGTATTTTGTAATACATGGTAGGGAAAAGTTATGAACAAATTAACACTTCGCCAACTTCACATTTTCAGTAAAGTTTGTTATTGTGATGTGGCAAATTGTTTCACAGTTTGAAATATTAAATCAACCACAAATTTACTTACAACTTAAGCATCTACAGTATTTGCTGCAAATGCAACAGCAATTCATTATGTGTGTAAGCGACAATTTGTATACTGACATGAATATGCAGAGTTGACTTTGCCAAATGATAGTGGCAAACTGGGGGCTTTCTACAGAGTTCCTGTGAATATTCTGGAAACATTTCAGTCAAAGGGACTGATACATTTGGCAACCAAGTGCCAAAACGAGCTAGAAATTTTCTTCCATTCAAATGACTGTTGAAAACAATTATTGTAATTTATGCAACTATTTTAATGTGACAATGCCAGCAACTGCAGTAGAGTTGTGCACCGTGTTAGCCATAGATTTAAGCAAAGACAAGAGAGTATAGCCAAGAAAAGGTATCACCTACACGCTCTTGTCAATGCCAGCAACTATAAAACATGGTGATATTGTCCTGTGTAATATTAATTCTTGCATATTGTCAGTATGCTCATTAATGTAGAAATAAATATTTATAGTGGTGTTTAAACAGATCCATATAAAGATGACATCACTTACTAAGTGACAGTTTGTGAGAATATATCACAATTTGCGCGGCCATAGTGGCAATATGCTAAAGTGGAAATGTACAGTGTATTTCTCACACTATGGGCAAATTCATGAGAATTTCTGCAATTTCATTTGGGAAGGCAAATTCACTCTTTGATAAATATGCCCATCATAAGTTTATGAGGTAGAACAAAAATGTGTTATGTTTTAAAATAAGCATCTTGATAATGAATAAAAATGTAGCTCTACAACATAGGTGATTAACTGCACAGAAATCCAGTTGTTCCTTTTTTGTCTACATATAAAGACCCTAGAATGCTTTCTAATTCAGAGAATAAGGTACAGTAGAACATTATGTTTAAAGGATTAAAAAAAACCAATATAAACATTAGCTTCAGAGGAAAAATGGATGATAAACCAAGAATGATGAGTTTAATATTAGCAACCTGGAATAACATTGAATTTTATAAGGTAAATTCACTTGAATATGCAAAGTTAATAAAAGAGGGAGCATGAGAGATGGAAGGGGTAAAGCGTAGCTTTGTTCACAATGATTTAATACAGACAGAGTGGGGGATGTTTCATGAGAAAAATATGAATATGTAATCCAGTTACAGTTGCATAACTAAATGAGTGCATAGATACATTTTTTAGTTATTAGCTTTTTAAAAAAAACAATATATATTTAAATCTTGTTATTGCTCAGGTCTTAACTGATTGGTATTAAAAGTGGTATTCACTTTTTATGAATATAAACCCACTATTCACATTATGTTATACATGCTTATTATAATAAATCAGTATTCCTATCAGAAAAAAATATTTCTTACCCTGCTTCCAAGATACAAATGCACTTAACAGTAACTAAATCAAATAAAATGTCATCAGAACTGGGCTACCAGTGTCCACATCACAGAAAGATAAACAAGCTCATTTTGAAACTCTGTATAGACTCATTATTGTGAAACTATTGACACAGTTGTGCTGATTCCTTTTAAACATTCAATTTTTAATTTTTCTTCCCCACCTTCTGTTACTGTTTATCACCTTGCAGTAGAGTTATGCACCGTGTTAGCCATAGATTTATGCAAAGATAAGAGAGTATAGGTG
>WMED01030450.1:0-10098 GCA_019650415.1 Pipa parva
CCGGTCACGGACAGGAGGCGGGCCGGATGCGGCCCGCGGGCCGCCCCTTGCCCAGGTCTGGCCTAAGGGTATCAAAATATGATATAGTATTTCCTTTCATAAAAGAAAATATTTACATTTGAGCTAAAGTCAGACATCAGCTTTTCCCCAATTACTTAAGGGGTTATTCATAAATATTGAATATGCTATACAATGGGACAGTTCACCCATATTATAGCAAAGTCAATTCTGTATATTCACTAAACTGCATATTGTCATGGCGATGGAGCAAACTGTCACAAAGAGTGTCACATTGTAGCAATTTTATCATGATGGGTGTATTGAAGTGAAGTGATGTCATCTTCACAAGAATCTGTTTGAAGAAGACAATGTCACTATAACTATCTATTTCTATATTAATGATAACTTTCTGAAAACAGGTATCATCATAAGAAAGGGCAATGTCAGTATTATGAGTATTCTGGCTGTTCATATTGTACCCAAGAATAGTTGCCTAAATTCCAATAATTGTTCTTTACATTGATTTCAATGGCAGGCAGTTCCTAGATTATGCTGGCACTTGGGTTCCACATATCCTAAGCCTTTTGAGTAAAATGTTGCCAGAATAGTAGCAGGAACCCTGCCGTAACCCCCCAATTTACCATTTTCATATGTGGAAGTGAAATCCGTGTTTTCACTTTGGTACACCTTGTCAAATTGTCACATTGACACATAATGAATACCCAAAGTGTTGATACATTTGCCACAAATCTAAAGTGGTGTGTAAATACGCAGTCAGTGTAATATTGTGCTTTGCAAATTCAATCACAATTCGTGCTCGCAGAACATGTCTCAATGTTTTAAAAGCAAAACTACCAAAGCAGGGCAATATTGCTGCAATCTTTTTCTACATTATGCACATGTTTATGCACTTTGACACCAACATCCAATTAAGATTTCCCTGGGATGAATCACTGACCAAGACATGCATTTCAAGTTTTCCTACTACCCAGTGCAAGTGGTTTCTGTAAAGAATATGTTCAGTAGTGGCTGCACATTAGATCATACAGACATCACCATGATGCCTCCAGCACACACCCACTATAGAGAGCTTATTCATCAAAGTGAGAATTTAACTGTCAAAGTGAATTGATAACTTCTCACCACTTCAGGTCAATAACACTCTGATTCTCTACTCCTTATTCACTAAACAGAGGATTCCCATAGCAAATTTGCATATCATGTGTACAGATTTTCAAGTTCCCTTAAATGACACTTCATTTAGTATGTACTGTATGTATGTATGTATGTATGTATAATTTTATTTATAAAGCGCCACAAATTTACGCAGCACTGTACAATTCAGCAATACAAATATAATACAGACATGGGAAAAGTGCATTACACAATACAAGCATAATATCACAAGGATACTTCACATTCAGCGCTAGGTTGTGATTGATACAAGAGGTTGGAGGTCCCTGCAATGTAGAGCTTACAATCTAACTACATCTGAATAACTGAAGTTGCTGGCATTACTAGTGACATCAGTTAATACTCACTCACCTGTAACAGTGGCAAGGGATCAGTGTGCTGCTACCAGCTGAATTAGCACTATTTTTCAAATATACATTTAGTGAATTTCAAGGCAAGCACTAATTACTATTTAGTCATGTATTTGATAAATACTTTATTACTTTTTGATAAAAAAAAAAAAAATCAATGTTGATCTTTCTCTAATGTATTCATAAAGGAAATTGTGTTTGCCAGTTTACTGTATATAAAAATATATTTTAATAATAATATTGCATTATATAGTTAGACCATTTTGAAGAGAGCCACAGATCTATCAAGTGTAACCTTATTTTTTAAAGCACTTTAAAAGATATTGCTAGACCCAGTTCCTGACATTTAAATAAATGCATTTTTCAAACCAATGAACCTCAGTTTACAAAACAGGCTTTTGTGTAAAACGGTGTCAAAAGCTTTAGCAAATTTCAAATATATTAGATCCATAGTCAAACCTAAAAAAACACCTACAGTCTTGTTAGTCAACCATCGTTCCCATATAAATAATTACATCTGTGTACTATGTAACTATTTTGGGTTAGTAGAAGATGTAAAAGTGGGGTGTACTCTTCAAAACCATTACGCAAATAGATCAAATGGATTCTTAAATTTGCAATATTCCTTTTCACATCTTTATTCTCATATTCTATTTTACTGGTCTCCCTTTTGCACTGGTTAAAGAAAGAGTGTGTTCCAATATAAAACTAATTCTACCTGCACGTTGCCTTTTGGTCAGAGAGAATAATGCTTTCATCTGTTTTTAATTTAAAGGCATCTAAGAAAATTAGAATTTTGGTGCCTTCAAGCTCCAAAATTTCCAATGTACGCGATGCTTCCACAATTTCCTCTTTCATTTTTAAATAATAATCTTGAAATTATGTCCTGGGGCCCCAGGCTCAAATTCTGCTCTAGTTTTTAACTCCCTGTGAGCATCTTCTGCTGTCCCAGGTATTTTGTTAAAAGGACTTGGATAATGCTGGGATAAGATTCTGCCATTTAATTGATTGGGGAAACCCCCCAGTCTGATGAAGTTATACCTAGTGCGGTATTCATTATCCTTCTTGTTGTCGTTAATCAAATATCTGTTCAGATTGAGTAACAAGACTAAAGGGAAGGGTCAGCTAAGTATTTTACTGGCTATCTCATTCTCTGCGTGCAATTATCCTATTACCTAGGTCATTAACACTCATTAAAATGGAAATCTCTGCTTTGTACTTAGGTTTTCGATCTGTAGTATCTAGATGCTGTTCAGAAGGAAAGGATAACAAATGCTCTTTTAGGGTACTATCTATATTCAGTTATGTATGAATGTATACTGAGTCTACTGGGACAGAGAGGTTTTTTTTGAGCTCTTTGGGCAGTGTTACTAAAAAATCATCAGCAATATACAGTATGTGCCACTACACTCCCATTTGTAAGTTTAGAGTGCTCTTCTTAGTCTTTTAAAAACTCCCTAATGATTGTCAATATCCCAATAAATTGCTGTAAAGAAAATGTAGTGCCTATATTTAAAAGGGGTTCAGGTTTTGTCCAAGTAACTATTGATTTGTAAGCCTCACTTCTATTGTGGGACAGAACAATTAAGGGTTTGTTAAGGGATAATATACAAGAGAATATGAAAGTATAATGTGAACCAGTAATAATTGGTATAGATTTATCAAGAAGGCTATTGCCAAACAAATCAACTAACCTTCTATGTGGTGGTAAGTAGAAAGATAAATAGAATTTCTTCTCTTTAAGAAGCACATATAGTACACAGGCTTGGTGTGATTTTTGCCACTAGTTTGGTACACTAATGGTTATCTCATCTGTAATATGTTTAGGTTTGTTTAACTTGTGCCAGAACTAGGATTCCTTATCATAGAAATTCATTTAATACCAAAAATTAACTAGCTCTATTGTGGAAACATTGTATAAATAATCTTTTCGATTACTTTATCTTTATACCTGCATTCATCTCTATTTACTAGAGCACAATTTTTTTTTTTTTTTTTAACAATTCCCCAATATTATTCTCAATATTCATCACTTAAAATACATTATTGTAAAGAATAAATGATAAAGATTGTTGGCTAGAATATTAAAAAAAAAATTGCAATCCGCTCTACACGAGTACAAAAGAAGGTCAGAAATTAGGCATACATATGCTTATGCCAAATCTAGCGGGCACCATTAAAAAAAGAAATGTATATATTATTGGGAAGGTAATGGCTCTCAAATGCACACCACCTGGAAAAGACCCTGGGATGAATGGTTGGATCTGCAAATGTGAAAATTATTCCTAAGTAAAGTGGGTATACATGTCTGATATATAAATAAAAATTAAGACAGGTTCAGTATTTTAAAACTTGTAGGACTAAATCATCTGCCTTTGCTTTCCTATTCATATTTCATTTTTTTTTTTTTTACAAATCCTGGCCTATCTGTAATTGTATTAATGCAATTTTCCCACTGGACTTTATCCCCTGAACAAGAGAGCTACTAGGGACAATGGCATAGGCTAGAAGGGAATAGCATTAGGATTGGTCAGAACAGTGGAATACATGTACAAGGAGAGGGGCTTATCTGAACACACAAAGATTAGGAGGAACAGGAAAGTGGGAACAAGTCTGTAAGTGGATTTCTTTAGAGCTCAGTGGGCCACAGAATCCCCACTTATAATCACTACCCTGATTAAAACCCTCTCCCATGAACTCCCATGACAGCCCCATCCACCCACCGTAGAGAGACCTACTCATCAACCCTCATCCAGCAAGTTCGATAGCACCCACCCCCTCCCGGAGAGAAGCATTCCGATCTATCCATTAACCCCTCTCAACTAGTCTGACAGCAAACCCACCCCCATCTCGGGAGATAAAACAGCATGGAAGCATTGCTAGAATGCCTAACTGAGGAGGCAAGAAAGAGGAGCCAGAACTGGGTATAGGAACTCCTAGGGCAAACACATGATCAGGATACAAGCTCACCTAACACAGATCAGGATACAATGCGTGCCAGGCCTCAGAGCTGCTTTTCATTCCAAATTACAATATTGTGTTTTAGTTTGTTTTGTTTTTTTCTTCAGATGATCAAGCAAAGACTCTGAATGCTTTCAATATTTTTTTCTGAATTTGTTGCATAAATACATCTCAATATTCATGCTAAATACTGAAATAAAAAACAGCTTTACATTTTAATATTTACTACATGTTCTTTACAGCACCACAAAGTTTTTCTTTTGGCCATTCTGTAATGTTGATGAATAGTATCTAACTGAAAGTACTTTGTTCAGAGGGTTTTGGATTTCATTTAATGCATCCAAAGCAGAAAAAACTAAAGCTTGCCAAATTCACATAACCAAGTAAAAAAAGCATTTAGGCTTACATCAAATCTAAATAAGTCACAAAATGATCGCTTCAAAGGCGCCAAAACCAGAGCACATTTGGGAAATTTTTATTTTATTTTTTACAGAAATAATCTATTTTGTCGAAATCCAATCAGATTTGATAAACAGACCTATTTATAGCTGTAAACGTCTCTAACAATTGATAGCACATTGTAATCCCATATTGAAGACTTTTACTATACTAATTTCAACTTGCCTTTGCAATGTTAATCCACAAACAGCAATGGATTCTGTCCGTTCCAATCTATGAATATCAAAAATATATTGAAAATGAAATGTTAGTCAAATATAATTTATACTTAGGGGGTAATTCAGGAACGATCGAAAGTACCCTTGCGAAGCTTCTAATCACTTCGCCGACATGGTTATGCGCTCACTGGTCTCCTGGACTCGGAGATCAGCTTAATGCTTTAAAAGGTACTTTGGCTCACCTCACGACCACTCGAGTTGCCTTGCCGAAGCACTTTTAAAGCGTTCGCTGATCTCCGAGTGCAGGAGACCAGTGAGCATGTACCCGTGTCGGCGAACTGATGAGAAGCTTCACAAGGGTACTTCGATCGTTCCTGAATTACCCCCTTAGTATTTAATGTACAGGGAACTTTTGTCTATGGGACCCGCAGTAGTAATGTCCTCTCAAAGATATAATGTTGGGTTTAAGACCTTTTCTTTTCCATTTAAAACACTTTCCATGACCAAGCTCATTATCATCTATAATGTCTATTGTCATGTCATGCTCAGAGAGCAGTCTGAGGTAGAAGCATTCCAACCAGTGTCGTATGGTGAGCCTCCCATATAACCTGCAGTTGTGGTCTGACATCTCCCTCAGACTGCAGACAAGTAAACTCTTGTTGAAGATAATTCAAAGATGGTTGCAGCAGTATGTTGATGGGTCCTGCCAGAGGTGCATGAATTCAGAAAAGGATGTGTAAAAAAAGGGATATTGTTAATATAGGATGAACTTTGGCTAAAAGCATGGAACATCAAAAAGAGATTCACGCTTCTCTCAGTGTGTCCAAAGTACAGTATGTGAGATGAAGATTCACATGGCCACCCAAAAAACCATACCAAGAAACACAGATCCACAGCATGGCCAATCTAGGGTGAAGCAAGCAGCTGCATACATGACACACATGGTGCACATGTTGACTGGGAATCAAACCCAGGCCTCCATATGGCAGGCAAAAAATCTACCACTGAACCACCTATACCATCAGTGATACTGCACTCCTCTGGCTGTAATTGTGCTGAAGACCCCGCCTGGTAAGTATATATATTTAATGCCAGACCATGTATGGCTAGTTTGTCGGCCAAGCCCCCAACCACCACCTACCACCTACTGTTATTCTGGGATTGGCGGGTGAGGTGGGTGGCTGTGCATACTTTCTAGTTGGATATCCTCCAAGACACACTTATTTGTGGTTCTTGACCTTCATCAGTAATTGCTTCAAGTCCTCTTCACTTACAGCAAGCAATGTTGTATCATCTGAATATAGCAGGCTGTTGATGAGTCTTCCTTTATTCTTGATGCTATGTTTTTCTTCAATAGTCTGGCTTCCTGGATTTTTAGCTCAGAGAATAAATAGGTATGGGGAAAGGATACAACCTTGAAGTACACATTTTTGGATTTTGAGCCATTCAATGTTCCCATGTTCTGTTCAAAAAACTTCCACCTGGTATACAGCTTCTGCATCAGCTTAATATGTAATAATTAATGTTCTGAAATTTCCATTCTTTTCAGTGCTATCCACAATTTGTAAAATTAAAAAAAAAAGTAAACCTCTTTAACATTATATTTGGTAAAATGGAAGGAGGGAAGTAGAGAAGAAGCTCTTCCACAAAATAGATTAACACAATTCCTGCAACAATGGTCTCAAATACAGCAGATATTGTAAGGCTTGTGCAAGATTGGGCAATGTTTCAATGCTGTACATGCTTTAAATAGGTTCACTATGAGTTGGAAGTGACTCAAACAGTAACAACAACAGTTTATAATGGCAAGTAGCTATCCTGCAAAGAACAATTATGTCAGTTTACTGAAAGTATAAGATGGTAAACACAAATACATATAAAGAATACATAGGTAGAGTCAGTTTAAGCTATCAAAGCAATGAAGGCAACCTGATTGGTTTGCTTAAAGCACTTCTGCAAGACCTTGCAAAACTGCTGCAGTCTCTTGTAAATTTTCTTTGAGACCAGCAGATATTTAGTCAATATTATGAGGTTGCTGTGCTGGTTGCTTAAACTTGTACATAGCATTAGACACATTTTAAGCTCAGTGTCAGATCCTGAGTCTCTAAGGTCAAAAGTATTACACCTGTATACATTGTCCTAGATTGAAAGATACTATAGGGTGTAATGGGCAGTATATTTAGTTACTTGTTTATGCATGTGCCTTATCTTAGACAAAACTCTAAATAAGCACTGCAGAAGTATGATTGATGATGTCCTTACAGATATTCCATTGTTGTGAATGCAATATGTTATTGTATTAGTATGCTTAAAACCCAAAGGATTTTATTATGCTAGTTCTACTGTTCTCCAACCATTGAATAGATAATCCATGCTTGAGCTAGTGGCAGCAAGAGTGGGAGTCTTTTTACTATTGTTACTATTACAATCAACTGCTTGTTCGCAGTTTCATTTTGTTTATACTGGTATGCAAATACAGGTAGATGTAGATTGGGAAACGTACACAAAATTCTATATAATCACATACACTTGACTTGACTTTTAACTCTGCTCTTTCCTTTTCTAAGCACATCACCATACTGCTAAAACCAGTCGATTTTTCCTTCGCAACATTGCTGAATCATTTACAGTGTTCTCCTTTTGACAATTAAGGCACTTCACTCCATTGTCCCTCCCTACATTTCCTTATTCATATGCCTGTACATTCCTCGGCGTCAACTGCGCTCCTCCCAAAGCAACCTGCTTTGCATGCCACATACCAATACTGCCCTTTCTCATCTTAAACCCTTTTTTCTTTCTGCCCCCCACATCTGGAATTCTATACCCCTTCATCTTCACTAGGAACATTCCCCTCTGTACTTGTAAAGCCAAACTGAAATCTTAGTATATGTATTTATTGTTCAGTGTTTCAGCACACTGTTACAGCTCTTATTACCCCTCTCTCTGTGTATGTAAGTCTTCCTCCTATTTAGATTGTAAGCTTTATGGGGCAGGGACCTCCTACCTCCTGTGACAGCCAGCCTAGCATTTAAAGTGTTGTATCCTTCAGATAATATACTTGTTTTATATAATACACTTTTCCCATGTCTGTACTATATTTGTATTGCTGAAATGTACAGCACTATGTAAGTTTGTAGCTCTTTGTAAACAAAATTATACATACATATACACAAGTGATCACAATAACATGCCATTATCCAATGCAACTTTCCCTTATACTGTATGTAAGAGTGACACATATCAGCTAATGCATCAATCAAATCCACTGAAACAAATGCCTAAAACTAAGTACATTTCATCACTTTACAATTTACATACAATTTGATTTGCAATTCATTATTTTTCAATACTACTGTATTATTTAATAAAAATACTAAACTTAATAGAACATTTCACACTAAACTAATTTAAATAGGTTCTATAACTTCCAATAAAATACAAATGAATTTGTTCTTGTAAGAAATAATATCCATCTTACTGTGAAATGGGATATTTAAAATTACCTTGTATCATCACCTGTATTAAAGCACTTGCCATTTAGGGGGTTATTCTCGAATGTTCGAATATGACTGTCGAACTCTCAAACAGCAGATTCCCATAGCAAATCCGCAACTGCGACAATTCTCCCATTGTAAAGTCGCAACTGCGGCAATTTTTAAAATTGTGACTGCGACAATATTCTCATTTAAAGATGCGACTGCGACAAATTCTTTAGCTAGCAAATTCACACCTTTACACAACAATTCGGACTTTAGAGATAACCCCGTGTCTTTGTATAGTCACAGAACTCCTCTATGACTTTGAAGGGGTCTATTTTCCTTCCTCAAATGCTGAAAAGCAATAGTCAGAAATTATAGTTTGAGGGGCATTTGTAGTTCTAAATAAAATTCAAAGAAAGGGCATTTGCATTTACCATCAAAACAAATGCCCTACAGTAATTCTGGCTGATAATACCTCTGGATGAAATGGTAGCTATTCTAAACTAAGCGGATACATGAAATGTTGACGGCAGACGCAATTTGCTTTGCTCTTTCTAGTTTGTACAGTTTACTTTTTAATTGCATAAGCTTAGGTGGAGATCTTTCTATATGTTTAAATGTTTCTATTTTCTACTGTCCCTGTTGGTGGGGTAATTGGTACACTGTCTGTAGAGTGAATGTGTGTGCAGGTTGCACATCTTTTTTGTTGACAAGGAAATGTGGCATTGGTATTGGTAGTGTTAAGTGCACTCCGCACTATAAGTTTTCTTAGGTTTGGCGGTTGTCTGTAAGCCAGGAGAGGGGGTTCTGTGAATATTGTTTGTAACCTCTCATCCCTATGAAGTATGGAATGGAGCTCCTCCATAATTTTGCGCAGGACCTCCATATCAGGATTGTAGGTAACCACAAGGGGTATCCTGATTTTTTCTGGCGGCTGCTTGTATATAAGGAGCTCATTTCTGGGTATGGCAGTGGCTCTTCTAATTTGGTTTTTTGTATTCCTGGGGCTGTTCCTTGTTTGCTGAAATCCTGTATGAGTTGCTCCAGATGTCTGTCTCGGTCCGCAGCATCACAAGAAATGCGATTGTATCGTATAGCCTGACTATAGATAATGGATTTCTTTATTTGCTTGGGGTAGAAACTGTCTCTTCTAAGGTATGTGTGTCGGTCCGTTGGTTTGCAGTAAATGGATGTTTGAAAGTTATCATTCTTAACCCTTTCAGTACGTACCCCGTACCTCTCACGGGGTAGCTTCGGGTGGCCAGAAGCACCTACCCCGTGAGAGGTACGGGGTACCTAAAGAAAGGGTCTCAGCGCTATTCCCGGCGTTTGTACGCCAGTATAGCGCTGGAATCCCTTTGCCGAGAGTCACATGTGACTCTCTAAGGGGTTAGGGGTTGGCTCATGTGACCCGATCAGACACATGAGCCAATGAGAGACCGGGAGACGCGTCATTGGTACTCTCGGTCTCACTTCCTGGTCCCCTTCAAGCCGGCA
>WMED01030452.1:0-10098 GCA_019650415.1 Pipa parva
GGGGAAGGAAAGTAGCAGGTATGGGGACAGCAAGGATTGGGACAGTGAGAAATTTTACCTTTAAGAATTTTTTTTTGGGGGGCACACCCTCCTAAAATGGCCTGTGCATGCCTATGGGGATTGTACAGGGCCAGGGGGGGAGGAGCGCTTGTGGAAGACATTTTAATAGGAGCGCTGAGGAGTAAGACGACTGCACTCTGCTAGGCTAGTATTTCTATGCAGAGGTGACGATGATCTGATTCTAATCCCCTGAGCTCCCAGACAGAGCAGGGCACAGAGGATAAGAATCAAATCATTGGGCCACCACTGCATAGAAGCGCTACTAGCCTACTAAATGGTGCAGCAGGCTGTGAGTGTGAGAGTGGCATTATTCAGGTGTGTGTGTGGGTTGGGGGTGTCAGTCATCAAGTACTGGGGGGGGGGGCGCGATTTCATTACTTCTCCTAGGGCGTAAAAATGCTTGGCCCGGCCCTGCTTACCTGTTGCCGGCCAGACGAGCACAAAACGTGGGCATGTGCTAACGCTTGACGTTGCATTTTTGCCAGCGTATATACACTGCGCGATGAACGCGGACAGATAGGAGGAGCCATGAATGCAGAGAGAGTGTTCACACGATGTCGAGTAAGTACAAAGGAAAAGCGCATCTAGATTGTACGCTGGACTGAAATACATGGCGTATTTTCTTGACGCAGTTTTCTAATACACAGCACATTTTATGTTGTCATGTCAACCTGGCCTTAGGGGTAGTGAACAGCAGCTAAATATCAATTTTGAGTTCCCTGTTAAGGAAATTATATCATGGTTCTAGAGTTGTTTTTTCTTTTAGTGTTTGTTAATTACATTTGTACTTTTGAAAAAGGAGGAGGTGCCTTAAATATGTGTAATATTCATGACATTTTGATATTCACGTTCGTAGCTTATTCAGAAAGTAAAGATCTGCTATAGTTTTAATCCTGTTTTCTAAGTTTTAAGGTTTCTGTTTGGGATAAGGATTTGTGTAGACCATATATGTGTAATAAGTGGTAGATGGAATGTCCATGGACATTTCAATCTGCTTACAGTTTCCCATGTTCTTACTGTCATTAACCTTGGTGTAGTGTGGATTTATTTTGTAATATAGGATCTACATTTAAATCACTTTTAAATTTTTCTATAAATCTTTATGATAGGAAATATCTATGTACGCTGGTAGAATATGCAAGAGAACAATTTGTTCCCACTGTTATATCTATAATTTTTTTTAAATAAATATGGTTCCTAAATTATGCTATTAATGTTTGTGCATACAAAATGTCATCATGTTAATAGATAGTTTTGAATTGAGGTGGCTGAAAACCGTTTACAATTTCAGTATAATCATAATTGCATTAATCAGAAATCCATGCAATGACAAAATCTCATTAAAAAAAAAACACTATGACCATGACTCTGCTAGTTCAACAATGTCTTTTTACTTAACTGCCAATTACTACTGCCTTTATTCTAATACTAATTTACAAAGCTTTTAGTACTTAATTTTTGAGGCACAGGTACTCTAAACGCAAAAGACAGGAAATGAGTTTAGAGAAGGACCACTGATTGGACCAGAAGTTGTTAGCAACCTCTTGAGGAAAGATGGAACCTTACTCCAGCCACGCTAAGTAAGGGCAGGGAGGCTGATGTTACTGGGTATCAGAAGGTAGTGCTGGAAATGTATAGAGAGTCTGAATGTTTTGTTGCTGTTAGTGTGACTGCAGGAATGCATTAATTAGTTCTATCTTAAGACATTAAATGAGAACTATACCTGTAAATAAATATAGCTGATTGTGCCTAGCATTAGCACACTGTCTCCCCACAGCAGCTCACTTCCCTCTATGTGTGTGACATATATCGTAACAAAGTACCCACCCCCTTTTGAATTTCAATGAAACAGTCCAAAACACATGCACAGATCAAGTAATTTGTCTTATATTTGCCACATCACAGAGTTTGCACAATAAACGAACATGGGGAAGTGGCGAATAGATGAAAATTCAAGGCTTTATGCGACTATTCGGCCTTTAGTCAATAAGGCCCTCAGCAGGGGTGAGTAGCATGGAAGGTATGATGTTATAAGATTATGGTATCACTCTAGCCTATTCAGACTGAGACCTCCAGGACACTCTCTGGCATGGTGAATGGTAAATGGCAGGAATGAAGGTTAGCAATTCCAAATTAGAGTCTATGGTGCTTTCCTGAAGAGAATGTATTGCTTCCTATATGAACTTTGCTACAGTAAAATAATTTGTGGATGGTTAATTTTTGCTGTGGCTGTTTGTGCAGCTTTCTATTTTTTAAAGGTAGAGTTCACACTACCATATCTGAAATACTGGAAATGTCTGCATCCAAACCCATATCAGTTCCATCATGCCACTGATTCAAAGGGTAAATAAACTCTGTATATAAAGAGAGCCCCATTTACCTATTGTCAAGTAAAATAGCAATTAAGAAACTCCTGACTCACCTCTTAAATCAGCAGAGCTCAATATCCCATTGTAACTGCTTTTTCCCTCTCAACAAGTTTCTTGCTGTTGTGTAGCCATGCCCCCTCCTTTCCCTGACTTCCTCTCTCCACAGCCGACTGCAGAGGCAGTTGAACAGCTTTGATCTGCGCATGCTCTGGTTTAGGAACAGGCATTTTAGATAAGAAGGGAAAGTGATTCCAAAGAACATGCTTTCTGGGTAGTAAGTGTTGTCACTTTGGGGCGGGGCTTTTCAGCACTGTACAGGAAGAGCCTGTACACAGATTGGCTGTGGGGGCAGGGCTATTTAAATAAGAGGCAAGTACTATTGATCCCTAAATCGTCTTTAGATTTTAATGTTTACGTTGGCTTTCTATATGTATACATGTCAAATATAAATAATGTTTTATTTAAACTTTTCATATCCTTTAATCTTAATGCTATTTTAAAGGACTAAAACCAGAAAAAACAAACAAATTGAATTGGAATTGCAGTTATTCCTAGTACTGGCTAAAGGGGTCAATGTCAACCAATGTATCTTAATACAAAATACAATTAATAGGTAGGTTTGTTTATAAGGAAGGACATTGTCACCACTCTGTCACATTTTGGTCACCACTATTTACATCCCATTCTATGTAAAACTATTTTGATTTCATGTTGTCAGTTGATCGTTATATTTTCTTTGTCATTTGAGCATATAGCCGCTTTACGTCAAACAGGATCCTAGCCTTAAACCCCCTACTTCACCAACTTGATCTAGTAAACTCAAACCAGCAAATTCAAGCACTACATATTCTGAGGCTTGGCAAATGGTTGAATAGCGTAAAATGTCAATTTGGTTGCAAATTCACCACACTGCAGATAATGCAAATTAGGACCTTTACGTAACTGACTGCATTTTGATAAATATGCTCCATGATCATGAATGTCAGTGTATTGGCTTCTGTTGCATCTCAATGGGGTTTTCTTGGTGTTGATTTAAAAAAAAAATATTCAAAAAGGTATTGATTAGCTTAAATGTATAGTTTAATACTTTTGTTAATAGGAGGAATGTGCTTTTAATTACTGTGAAGCTCTTTGTGTTACAGTTCATCATTTCGTTCCTCACTGACACTTGAATATCATTTATAAACAATATGCTGAGGGAAATAGACCTAGGTTTCCTGTGAGCAGTTAGATGATTTAGTTTATTGGTGGGAATCAAGACTAATGTGTTTTCTGGTGCTGCTTTTCCCACACTATACTGTGTGCAGATGATTATGCTGTTAGAGAAGGAATCTTAAGAGTAAATGATGTCCTCTGTTTGCCTTTGTATCTTGTTTTGCATTTTTATGAAAGATTTGTTAGCTCCAATGAGGTTTCCATGGAGTAATGTGATAGATGTGTGCAAAAGCCTTGTGATAATATCATGCTAGGAGCTACATATCTCACTACTATAAAGGCAAATTTATTGTAGCTTATGCCTATTCTTCATCATGCAGTGTGACAGAATTCGATTGCAGTGGAAAAAGTCTCTTTAGTCATGCACATGACGTGCATTTTTCCTGGTGATTAACATGCTTATGCTCTGTTAAACCTGATCATCTGTGTGTAGTTTCTAAGCATCCTTTTTAATTTCATGAATACAACTAGAGACGAATGATCTGAAGAGCTCAGACTCAACTGCCTTAGAAATCTTCCAGTAGGAAAAAGTGTGTGTATTATAGGTTAACATAGATGGAAACAGGTGTTTCCATCTCCTGCTAACAAATGGGGCTTATCCCTTATTACAGTACAGTTGATTGGGTTGTGTAGTGTTTCTGCCTACATTGCTGGGCCCAGGTTACAAGTCTTACACTTGCTCAGCTCCTGGTCCAGTTTTACCAGTGGAGGTGCCTGAATACCTGTAGAGCAGTCTGTGTCCATGAGCCCTATTCAGCGCTTCGCACTGGTTTCTGTACCCACCCAAACACTGTGAAGTCTGTCTCTGTGCAGGGATTATGACAGCATGGTTCCAGTTGTCATTGCCATGTTTCAACTTAGAAGAAGGTATCGTTTTAGGTGTCTACTCTTTATTTCTAGCTTTAGCTCACCTTTAATCCTATACCACTTTAAAGTCTGGGACAGCGCAATGCCAACTGCAGCTCATATTGCTCATGCGCTTTTGGCAAAATAACCCTTTCTGCACATGCCCACAACACCGCTGTAGTGCAATATGCAAGACTTCAGACAAATATAAAGGCGAGCACCGAATGTTATAGATAGATTTCCATTAAGAATTAGAGCGTTATCATATCCCTTTACTATTTCTACTGGTTTCTTGGGTATTTGCTCAAACTGTAACTGTGCCATGTCAGTTCACCAGTATCTATAATGTATACCCCTCAAACGTAAGCAGGCCTACACCTCATGTCTGTAATGTAACTTTAAGGATTAGTGTTCTCTATTTAGTTATAGGGTTACAAGGGATTATTTCCTACAGTGTCAGCTTGGGAGTGATTTGTATTTTTGTTGGTACATCCTACTTTCCCCGAACTGCAATCTATCAGCTCTCTCTCAGGGTTGTGCATGATATGTTTGTCTGCATTAATGATTAATATCTCCTAAAACACATTAAAACTGAAATCAGACATAGTAAACAGCTCTTTTACATCATGTCATTATTATTTTTATTTTGTTTCACAGAAGCAGAGAACTGCTTTTCAAACATAGCCGCAAAACATTTGGTGCAAATCAACGTATATTAATTTGCATCTTCTTACTGCAATTTTCTTGTTTGATTAAAATGAAAGTCAAAAACCTTATATTTTTTTAAAACTATATATTAAATATATTATTATTATTTTGTTCTAATTATTTACCTGATATTGCTTACATAAATACATGCACACCTTGTATAAAATCCTTGACCCAGTGCAGATTTTGCAAAATTTCAAGAAAATTTTTTGCAATTGCCATGAGTAAGCTAATTGCTTAAACTGAAATAAAAAAAAAAATAATATTTAAAAATGTTTCTTTTCTTTCAAATCTGCCTCCTTATTTAAAGATTCATGTGACTCTTTATTTTTTAGAGGGCAACATACATTCATGTTCCACATAGGGCAATGCAGTTAAATGCAACTAAAAATTGTTGATTTTTTTTTTTCTTTTAAAGACTAGTGTTCCATGTACATTTTTATTGTAAGCTCTATAAAATATGGACTTGCATCAGTCATGAATTTATGCCTGACCTTAGTTTTAGTTTTATATGCAGCAGTAATGTCAGTAAAGAATTTATATAGTTCAGATACTGAACAAATGCAGTGACCAAGAGCAAATAAAGCCAGTTCAATAATTTTACAGTTTTGTTTGACCTCAGCAATTTGTTCACCCTTGTGCAAAAGGCATCTAAAGTTGGCTACGCTTGTGTTTATTACATCAAGATTTTCTCAGAGCGATATGTATGAAACATGATTTGGAAATCTTCTTCGAGGAGGAAGTTCACAAAAACTATGGCTGATTGCTTTGATTGTTTGACTGATTACCTAGGTTAAATATTTTCTTTGTTTACATCAAATATATGAATGAATGATGAAATGATTAAGCGTTGTTCAATACTGCTTGCACAAAACAAAAAAGAAAAAAGTCAGACAGGATCCCCTTCCATGTGTAAGATGGTTGTTTAGGAAGTGATCTACTAAACAATTATTTCAAATCATAACTTAAGACTTGAATCACACTAGCTATACAGAAATGAAAGAGATACCAGTAAAAGTATTACAATTTAGATCCAACTACACAGAGTAATGCAATATTTCTCTGTAGAATGTGAGGAAGGATGTTAATTGTGCCAGTTTCCTAGCTGTTCCTTTTATGAATGTTCCAATGAATAGGATTTTAGGTATGTTTATCTTGGCATACAAACTGCCGTGCATATTTTGCAGAGAAGTACAAAAACAGGTTGCTTATGATCTGCTGATTGGAATTACACAGACATGGACATTATTCATATAAAGCATGGTTATTATACAAGATGAATTCTACTTTCACAGTGAGATGGATGATATGGGTAAATGAATAGAATCATAGTAATCTTGTGATGTAAAAATATGGCTTCATCTTCGTGTCATCACCAAACAAAATATTTATATAAAATTAATATTCTACCGAAAATTTATTTTATCTTCCTGATGCTTAGATTGTATTGGACAGTGCACAATCCAGTGGATGTAAAATAAAAATTGTCTCTGTTTTTACAAAGATTTTCTACCAGCTGCAAGAAAAGATGACTAATTCTGCTTTCTTTCTCAATGGTTTTCCACATGCGGAAAAGACATAAAACCTCAAACGAACAGACTCAGCAAGCCATTTAATTACCTGGTGGTAGTGTCCGCTTTTCTCACCAGGCATTTTACTGGAAGAAAACATCTCTGCTGTAAAATATAAACCAAATCATGGGGCGTCAGCCTAAGAATGAAATTCCTTGTAGCATTACAATAGTCCCCAGCCTCTTTTAACATGTAGTACACAGCTAATGTGCTTCAAACTTTTCTCAAAGGGACACTAAACCCCCTTTATGATTGATTCATAACATTTATAAATGAACATTATATAAACTAATAATACATGTATACATTGCTATTGCAATCCCTCTTACCATGTTATCCCCAAAAATAAGACAGGGTTTTATATTCATTTTTGTTCCTAAAGACGCGATAGGTCCTATTTTTGGGGAGACACAGTACCAGTACGGTATTATTTCTTGTACTTTACTGCATCTAGGTATTATTTTCTGGGGAGGTCTTATATCTCTAAGCTTGGAAAAAATTGCACTAGGTCTTATTTTCTGGGAAATAGCATAGCAAATGTTGATTTCTACACTGGTTAGTCCTGCCCCTTTCACTTTACAGGGTCCATTTGATTGCATCTGATTAGACTTGTGCAGTACAGGTATTGATAAACTGTGAAATTGAAGTGTTACATTAATTCCTTATTAAAGATGTTTGTAAAATGTATACACAATTTATAAACTATTTCAGTTACAAGCAAGGATATTACAATATAAATATACACTTTGTGCATATTAAATCAGAGGGGTTGGTCTTACTTTAAGGTCAGTAGAGTTATAAATAAGGTAATAATAGTATTATTCTACAAGTAAGCCATCTTTTCCGGAATAAGTTCTTTATGGTTTCAGATCATTCTTTAATAAATACTAGATTAAAAAAAATTTTTTAATTAAAATGCATCAACTCAGATAAAGCCATACTCTCAAAAAATGCACAAAATCCTTTGTTTTCTACTGAGCTGAAGTTACAGAAAATCATGTGGTTTATGAAACATCTAGTTTGCAATAAATTAGCAGTCTAACTGAAAATCAGCAGCTATTGTACTGGAGTTGCCCAACCATACCATAGATTCTTTATTCATTTGTGTAGATGGGATGATGTTCTACAGGAAATCAATTTTGCAATAGGATATTATGCTGAGAAGGAAATATGAGCAAACATTATGTTCTTTGATTTCAACATTGTTTCCACAGAAACTGAACATTAGTGCTTTTAATATTAAACATTTTAGTACTGCAGTTGGTAGCTCACTATACAGCAGCCTCACACCTGAATGTATGTCTAATGCAATAAGATGAAGCTACTGTATACCAGTGTCTGACATATAATATAATGAATGGTACTTTACTATTTAATGCTCCTCACATGGTAATTTACATTCACAACTTTATTTTTTATTACTGTAGCACCACTCTAAAGTATCTATAGAATCAATGTAATGATGTTCAAATGGCACTATTTGCTCTGCACAGGATTTGATGCACAGGGGTTGATGTTTCTGATGACGGTTCAGATGGAACCAGAATGCATTGATTGAGAATGGCTTGTGTACTGTATATATGAAAAAATGATATCTTAGATTTACAAATCTTGAGACTAACTCAGAATTTTTTATGAATGGTGGATATTATCCAGGATGGTGTGCACCCAGGAAATGTATTATATTTTTAGAGAGTTCTCTGCTTCTTGCTCTTAATATAAATATATGATGTATCTGCATATACAGTATATGTATATATTCACTTTTTCACAAAGCAGTCGCACCTCCGTTTATATTCAGCACAATCCGGGTGCCAGGGATCAAGTCATAATTCCATTATGTGTATGTGTGTGTGTGCGTGTATATATATATATATATATATATATATATATATATATATATATATATACAAAATTTGTTAATTTCCTTTTTGAACAAAAGTATACACAATGTACCAATGTTTTTTTGGACTGAAAAAATCAATAATTTGAAATGGCTAAAATGTAGATAATGTAGATTTTGATCTGGAAGAAGGTCCTTGATTATGAGTAAACCACTAGAATGTAAGGCATTTCCACATTCAGTTCTATATAGTTCATCTTGTAAGAATATATAGTGGTGATGCAGTATAGTTGGTAATGCAATTTCTTTGGTTAGACTCGGTGAGCTAGAGTTATATAGAATAGAACAAACATGGATAATGTACTGGTACTTCTTATGCTGAAGACAAGTAAAAGCAGTAGCAAAGGCTACAAGTAATTGTGACATTAACAAGGAATTCAATTATGTAGTTTGAATGACATGTTTCACCAGCTGTACAACTTTTGTTATAGTTTGCTGTCTGTGCCTGTCTTGGGAGCTTCCAGCATCCAATGACCTCCTAAATCAGGAGTCGGCAACCTATGGCTCTTGAGCTAGATATGGTTCTTTTGATGGCCATATCTGGCTCTTTCACTGTAACGAGCGATGCAAGTACCACTCATTACAGTCTGCCGGCAAGCGCTGTCGAGAAAAAGCTCTCTCAGTGCTTCCGGGTTACTAGCCAATATGGAGTCGCTGACGTCACTGCAAGTCTGGATTGCTAGCCAATCCGGAGCCATTGACGTCACCTATGTGACGTCAGCGGCTCCGAATTCAAAAGGGCTGAGGGACCCGCATGTATATGGCTCCCTCAGCCCAAAAGGTTGCCGACTCCTGTCCTAAATCTTAAAATACTCTACCTTTACAATTTGTACCTTTCCCATCTAGCAGGTGGTGCAAGTCTTAGTACTCATGCCACCCTTTTCACTCTTCCAGAACTGATGGCACACATCTGGTCTTGTAATAAAATTGGGGTCCTGGCTTCACTTCCTCCCAGGGCAGCCTCTGCATGGAGTTTGTGTGTTATCCCCTTGTTTACATGAAATTCTCCCGGGCTACTTTAGTTTACTACCATAACCCAAAGACATACCAGTAAGTTAACTGGAGTTTGATCAAACTGACCCTACTCTGTGTGTGTGTTCATGTTGTGAAATTAGACTAAAATCTCCACAAAAGAACTAAGTGATGATTCATCTCTGTAAGGAATTTTGCTGAGTAATCTGCCAATACTGTAAAAATAGTGGAAAATGAATAAATCACAGAATGCTATGTAACAGACTTTGGATAAAACAGCTTCCAATGGTCTATTCCTGGAACTTAGTTGAGGGAAGTGCTTTAATAAGACTTACAGAACTAGTACTATCTGCGCTGAAGTATACTTTAATGGAATTTTCTATTCAAAGATAAGGCACAGTACATTCATGGCCAAAAGTTTTGAGAATGACACAAATGTTAATTTTTACAAAGT
>WMED01030454.1:0-10097 GCA_019650415.1 Pipa parva
AATTATTAGCAAGAAAAAAAAAATCCACATGATAATTAGCCACTTGTGGCCAAGACTCGTTGCTGTGAGACACATGGCTTAAAAGTTCATTGTCATTTCGGGTATCCGCAAATTTCAACAAACCGCAGAACTAATTTCCGTGATTAGCTTCAATGTGGTTAAATATAATAGGGTTTGCATGCAAATTTGCACAAGAAATATATTTCCATCACTAGTCTTTTTTTTTTTACCTTGCTTTTTATTTTTAGTTCCTAACAAGTACGCGTTGAAGGAATATAACCTATAAACCTTGTCAAGGTGTGCATCAAACCTTTGTCTCCCCCTCTACATAATATATTCCATCTCCCAAGAAGGGAGAGCGTATTCATTTGAAGGAGAAACTTCTTCCAACCCAGGTTTTATGAAAGCACCGCTGCAAACAAGCTAATTAATTGCAGTTCAATCCCCGACTAAAAATATCCCTACGTTCCTCGGGCTTCATTGCAAGCTGGAAGAAAAAAAACGAGTGATATGATCTTCGACTTTTTACCTTGCACCTCAGCAGAGTAGCAATGCCATTTATATTAAATGTGCTCATTGTAATCTTTCCCATGGTCTGCTGAACCTTCAGTTTTCAAGGTCCACCAATGTAGGACCAATTCCTAACTTCATATTTATATCCTTTAAGCAAGTGAGAATCTTATATACCAACTACTCTTATTTTTTTCTAGAGCCGTTGTCATGAGAGAGTCACAGTGACACCAAAAAGAAAAAATGTAAATGGCTTCAATACATTTATAGTTACAATATATTCAATTTATGCTTCCAAAAATCATAAATTGTGTCAATAAGTCAGGGGTCGGCAACCCATGGCTCTCGAGCCAGATGTGGCTCTTTTGATGGCTGCATCTGGCACACTGACTATATCTAGCGGTGCTCACATGCAAGAAGCGCTCATTACAGTCTGCCAGCTACTTGCCGGCAAGCGCTGTAGAGACAAAGCTCTCTCAGTACTTCCGGGTTTCTAACCAATCCGGAGCCGTTGACGTCACCGCGCTTCCAGGTTGCTAGCCAATCCAGAGCCACTGACGTCACCTATATGACGTTTCATATGACATCAGCGGCTCCGGATTCAAAAGGACTGAAGCACAGCCGCACGTGTATGGCTCTCTCAGCCAAAAAGGTTGCCAACCCCTGCAATAAAGTATGATCTTTAATTATTTATCTCTAGGAGTTGGACTTTTCAACACAATTCCTGAATGTGTATTATCTGGTGAAGTCTGGCTGCTATCAGTAAAAATAAAAACAGATAGAAAGCAATAAAATTCATGAATTCAACTTCAAAGATAACATTTTTTTCAAATGTTGTATTAAAAAGACTGCCATGTCAATACAACTGGGAACTTTTAATACTTTGGTGTTACTGGTTCTTCAGTAAAGGTACTGAAAACAGAGATGATACTGCTCTATTAACATGCTGCTTAGTTCCTTGCTTCAAAATGTTCATTTGCAAGAGTATTTATAACATAGAAATTTTATGTTTTGTTCATCTGCAGATCAACAAAACCAAATGCAGAGCCAGTTTTAGATGAATGGCTTATGGGTAAAAATCAAGTTTGGGTGCTCTTCAGACACCTATACCATCTGATCTTTTACTTTGCACATTTCTTTGCTCAGTAGGTAGTTGCCCATGAATTGCACTGAATAATGCTGAATTGCCCATTAGCTACTGTATATACTTATAGATCATCTACTGTATCTACCATCCTCATTGCACAGAAGCCCAACTCAACTGTCCATCAGCTACAGTGCTGCACAACTGAGGCTAACTTTGAGGGGCTTAGTTATAAAAGTGAGAATTCAACTGTCAAAGTCAAAAGGATGGAATATTCACTTATATACAGTTAGTGGAACATTATGAGGATGAACTAGGGACAGGGAGATATAGAAAGGGATGTAATATACACTTATATACAGTTAGTGGGATATAGTGAGGATGAACTAGGGACAGGGAGACATAGAAAGGGATGTAATATTCACTTATATACAGTTAGTGGGACATTGTGAGGATGAACTAGGGACGGGGAGACATAGAAAGGGATGTAATATTCACTTATATACAGTTAATGGGATATTGTGAGTATGAACTAGGGGCAGGGAGACAGAAAGGGATGTAATATTCACTTATACAGTATACAGTTAGTGGCACATTGTGAGGATGAACTAGGGACTGGGAGACATAGAAAGGGATGTAATATTCACTTATATACAGTTAGTGGCACATTGTGAGGATGAACTAGGGACAGGGAGACGTAGAAAGGTATGTAATATTCAATTACAGGTAGTTCTCGGGTTATGACGGTCTCAAGTTACGTAGTTTTGGGGTTATGACCATTATACGATGCCTCATTCCAACTTACATGGTTTTGCGTCGTAAGTCGAACTGCATGCAACCACGTGTAGCGGCTGTAGTATAGAGGCCAGGACTGTACCCGTTACCTGGTTACACGAGGAAAACGAGTCTCCTGCACACCATAACACCCTTCATTATGGCTCCCAAACGTGTTAAGTGTTTGCAGTACAGTACTGTACACTGTTATCATGGTGTACAGTACTGTATGAATGTATGATCCGACTTACATCGAAATTCGGTTTACGACGCCGCGTAAGAACGGATCAACGTCGTAAGTCGAGGACTACCTGTATATACAGTTAATGGCACATTGTGAGGATAAACTGGGGACAGGGAGACGTAGAAATGTATGTAATATTCAATTATATACCTTTAGTGGCACATTGTGAGGATGACATCTCTACCCTTAACTAGTGGAATTTTCATCACAAACATCACTCTCCATCCTACTATTGTCTAACTAACAACACCACACTACGAAAGACACCGTATTTAGCACTATTCACTTCTTCAATATGGGAATCCGCCAGATAGTGAATAAGGAGTTGAGACAGTCAAATTTGGGAGTTCATGAATAAGACCCTAAATAGCAAATGCACACAACGGAATTCACTATATTACAGGCAAACTCCATAGTGCGTTAATTTCACTTCATCCGGCAAATTCACTTTTTAATAAATATCCCCCATATGATTACGTAAACTGCAGTTCCTGTTCAACTGCTGTATTCCTTCCTGTTACCAAAAGAGTTTTTTTCATTAATTTAATCCTCAAATTACAAACAGACATGGAAAAATAAGTTAAAATAATGATGTTAAAAGAAGCTTTGGAATTTTTTTCTCTCCGCAGATAGCTTTTTATATGACATATAGCTTGAAAACCCAGCCAGGCCAGTACCAGAGAACTTATAAACATATTCGTCATGTTACTAAAATTCTCTCAAAATAGTCAAAACTAGGGAAACAAAACCTTTTCCCAGATTAAAGTTGCATTAAAAAGAGTACAAGAAAATATAGACATTTTATGTTTGGTCCTAATATTAAAATGGCCAACAACAAAGGAATATTATTCCTGAATATCATCGTTGACATATCTGTCAGCAGCAATCAGAGGCATAACTACAGGGGGATGCTGTATGCTTATTACATGTTCTATTTCAAAGATATCCAGTATCTCAGCCATAAAGTAAGACAGAACTGTTGTGTTGTACCAGTGCAGCACTGAAAGTACTATAACTTTGACAAAAATTGATCCTGGTGGTCAGTTGGTAAAAGGCTTCCTTGTCCAAAACATGTAATGAACTAAAAAACATTTATCTTTTAGACACGCTACATGGGTCCATGTCACTTTTCTTTTTTGTTTTAGGTTTTTCAGTAATAAATCTTTTTTTTTTTTCTCTTACGCTAATCTGTTTTACTACGCGGTTTAATATCTCTACAACTGAAACAAATATCAGCTTGAACCATACTACAATGCCAACTCGGCATGCTCTCTTAATGATAATCCTGCCTCATTTTCTTTATCAATGCATTTCATTTGTTTCACTAGGGCACAGTGTTGGTTTTGTACTCTTTTGATGCATTCTCTTGATTCCAATTTTATTCTCAATAAGCAGCTATTTTATTTAAGGTTAAAAGAGAACAAATATGCAATTCACATTGCAGAATCTTCAAGTGAGGATGACAACAATCATTTTCACAGGAAAATATCAGGTTAAATATGTAATCGCTTCTAACATCGCTTCTTGATAACTGCCTTTTTTTTTTTTGTTGCTCTGTGGAAAAATTTGAAAATCTTTTAGATATCTCCAGAGTTTTTCCCGTTTAATTGTTTATATGATTTTTTTTCAAATATTAAAAAAAAAAAACTCAAAAAAATTAAATAAATAAAATGATTCAATGAAATATAAATCATAAAGAGCAGTTTCAAATTTTTATACAATCCACAAGATACAACAACTATTATTGGGCATTGGTTCCCTTGAAATCAAGGGTTACACAGCCATTTACGTGGAAATAATTTCAGTTGGAAAATGACTCCTGTGGCTTATAAGCCTAGTGTAGAAACTTGTTCAGTCAGTAGGAAAAAAAAAAGATGTTGTTATACCCGAAATTAAAGTTTTTATTTTAATTTCATTTCAGACTGTTGAGCGAGTGGAAATTTCCATCCTTGGTACTTTTAAAAGAGAAACATGATTCTGATTGTGTAAAAATCCCTGTAAGAGCAGGGCAGCTTGTAGCACTTGTAAAATTGGACAACATGAACAATTATGAACCCACTCAACCCCTCCACCCAAAGCACTTGTGCATCCAGCGGACCACTGAAACCTCTTTCCTTAATGTACATTCCTTACATTTAATGCACAATTGCTGTTGTGTCCTGAAGCTGTTGGTCAGTTGCATGGTGGAAAATCCCATCTGTGTGAATTGTCCACCATCCAGCCCTAAAACTCGCTCAGTCTAGGGGGTTATTCACTAAGGTGCGAATTCAACTGTCGAATTCTCAAACAGCGGATTCCCATAGTAAATCTGCAACAATTTCTCCATTGTAAAGTCGCGACAATTTTTTAAAGTTAATATTGCAACAATTTTTCATAGTAAAGTCACGACTGCGACAATATTGTCATTGTAAAGACGCAACTGCAACAGTAGCAGCCTATTGCGACTGTCTTTATCTGGCGAATTCACACCTATACGCAACAATTCGGACTTTAGTGAATAACCTCCTAAGGGTTCTTTAAAAATATCAGCATAAGTTTGAAAATATAATGTGGATTTGACCATTAGTTTATGAGGCAATTCTGTTATAACTGTTATTTTACTTTTTTATGTATGTGTTTGATTATCTATGAAGATAATCTATGAAATATGTAATATAGTACATATACAGTATATATATATACAGTATATGCATATGAACTGCTACAGCACACAAGGATTTTTAGGAAAAATACAAAAATAATTATTGTTACATCACCTAAGTCAACGTTTCGGTCAGCGAATGAGACCTTTTTCAAGACAAACGTCTTGAAAAAAGTTTCATTTGCTGACTGAAACGTCGACTTAGGTGATGTAACAATAAATATTTTTGTATTTTTCCTAAAAATCCTTGTGTGCTGTAACAGTTTATATCCATGTTATTTTTTCTACATGCACCAAGGTAATTAAGTGAATTGCAGTAGGGTGGAGTGCGGTGCTTTGTTTGTTATATATATATATATATATATAAAAGAGATAATACCATTATATGTTTATGATGTAATCACTCATTGAAAAATTCCATGTTACACTCCAAAATTCCAATAAGTCCAGCTCCTTTGATCCTGAAGGATCCATTTGCTCTCATCTGATTGGACTTTTGATCCTGTTTATTCAGTAAGCTGAAGGTACACTGAGCATTTTAATAAGAACAGCTTATGAATGTTAAGTAATGCCTTATTAAGTGGAGTTATAAATTGTGTGCAAAATGTTTCTTAACTATTTCAGTTTAGAGCTTAACATGCAAATTAAAACGTGTTTTATGCAGTCTTCCATCAGTTTGGTCATATATGGTAAATGGTGGTCACTGGTCACATTAGTTGATTTTGACTGAATCCAATGTTTAGATTTCATGCTAAATCACTGCATCAGTATATGGCAATCCCCATTGCTGCATCAAGGCTCTACATGACCTCAATGCAAGAGTAATGGTTACTGCTTCTTTATTTCGTTTCAATACTAGCACTGTAGTATAGACCCTCTTCATACTTTGGTCATCGTTGCAGCTGCTTACCTGGTAGCAGTTCTGTTGCCACCAGTCTACCATATACGCATTCATCAACGGACCTAATTTTTGGACCCTCTTGAATTTAAAGAGACTGAAATGGCAGACCTAACCAGTCCATGTCTGCCCAAAAAATGTGTTTACAATTACTACTTACTTTTCCCAGAATAAGGGCCTAATCCTCAGATTAGACGAGGATGCCATAGATCAGGTCTCCTACCTTCATACTGTAAAGCCACATTCAAATGTTGGCGTGCTATATATCTCATTACCCATGTGATATTGTATTCAACCCCTCTGTCCACATGTCATATTTCATTGTCTCCATTGACCTCCATGGCCATGTCAAAATGGGAATGGAATCTGATTGGAGTTGTTGTTCATTAAGTTGATAATAAAGTGAATTGGAAGTGTTACAGTGATGTCTAATAGCCAGTAATGCCTGATAGACATGGAATTAATCCTGTAATGAGGCTACTGGAAGCAACATCCAAGAGGAAAACAAGCAATACATGTCAGTTACGGTACTGATATGTCTGCTATACATGGAACAGTTTACATATGGTTACAAAAGTGAAAGATGGTTGTAGAGTAAACATTGTTTGTTTAATGATGTGCGAACCCTCTCTATTTATCAGAGCGTTGCATAAAATTGCTTCTCTGATATACATAATTTGGTAACTCACCACTTTTCATTTTACTTCTGCAAACTTGGAATTGTAGTTAAATTAGTTGAATAATCCCTTAATGTGTAAAACCAATCAGTCACATAGGTTATAAAAAGGGCTAAACCATGTGGCATAACCTATGACATAAACAGATGATAGGCAGTTTAGATTCTATGCATGCTTCTTTACTGAGCATACAGTCTAGTTGAGGGCTTTTGTATGTGACTACATTGTAGAGGAAGTAGTTCCTATCTGCACTACTGTCACAACATTTCATGATTCCATTGAAGATACCTCCATTTCTAAAGTCAGCTGAAAAGTCTCCAAATAATTATCTAACCCAGGAGTCGGCAAAGTGCAGCTCGCAAGCCACATGTGTCTCTTTAGCATGTCTTATTGTGGCTCGGAGCCCACCTGAAGCCCCGTCCATGACCTCAGACGCCTCTTCTGATTGGCCGTAGACAGGTCATGTGGTCTGGAGAGCGCGCTCCTCCCCCTTTGCGGTTCACAAAAAAATTGTCGCCCCTTGGGGAGGGAGCGAATTGGCTCTTTCCTCATCTAAATTTGCTGAACCCTGGTCTAACCAAACTAAATCATTCTTAGGTCCATCTTTCACAAAATCAAATACTTAATTTATGCACAGCGCTCTTTGGGCTGTCTGTATCATAAATGTTAGATCATCTCTAAGGTTGAATTAATCTGTCTTGTCAGTACCACATTTCCATTGCTGTTCTTCTCAAACTTTGTTAACTGAGCAAAATCAGAAGGCTAATTAAAACCACTCAAACATAATCTAGGTAAAACATATCAGCTTCTTGTTGAAATGTTGAATTTATTTGGATCACTTCAATTCAATGACTATCTACAGTCATGATTATGGTAGAGACACTCTCTAAAAGTGCAAAATATTCAAAGACAAAAAGTTGCATTAAAACTGGAAACCCATCCCCCCACCCCACCCCATTTAGACAATCATCACATTTCTTTTTGTATAAATGACTTTGTTTCATGTTATACACAGTATTTTCTCTTTTAGAATGCCGCAGAAACCTTTGTTGGATCCTTATAACGCTACAGACGAATTTCTATTTTTAATTTAAAAAAAAAAAAAACATCCCACTTGTATGTGCGCAGTAAATGAGTGACACATAGAGGAGACTGATGGAGAAAGGAAAAGATATATTGAAACTGGTGCTTTCCAAGGAAGATCTATAATTAGCCTGAATGTGGTTAAATTCCATTAATGATGATTTGCATACACTACCCTTCAGTCCTGGTTGAGGCATCAAATTTATACTGGGAGATACACTAAATGAAATCCAACCTAATGTAAATATTGTGCTTCTATCCGTTTCTCCTCCATAGGCATTCCTCTTCCAAATGAATGTTAAATAAGCAGAAATGTCTAGTATAAGATGAGTGTATGTTGAAAGTCCATGGAATATTATTTTGGAGAACTTAGCTTATAGTCTTGTGTGAACATTTTCAAAACAAGGAGAGAAACAGCTTTCTTTTCCCTCTCTACAGGACTCGGCATCATGTAACCCTAAGTGTATTTGTCATCATCCTATATATTCGCTTATCTTTAAGAGCCTTAAAATTGGAAAATCATTACTTCCCCCCCATCCAACCCACTATTAATTTAAGGCTACATTGCCAGCCTCAGCAATTATTTATATATAGCTGCAGTCAGCGTGAGTTCAAACTTTCAAGATTATGTACTAAAGTTAATATTCTCTTGGGTCTGATGGAAGATGGAAGGAACCAGCCAGTGAGTTGTTGCAAACCGAGCTGATATGTAACACGAACAGCACCGAGGCAAGAGATAACACAAACTAGATCATCCAAGCTGTTTATCAGAAAGGCATTCTGTTACATGCGCACAAAATGGACTAAGTCAATTACAGTGAGTAGGGGGCGAAAAAAAAGTGCCACTGAAGGAAGGACAGATATCTATGGGGCATATTTTATTCAATTCCTTGTTGCCAAACTGAAGGATAGTTGCTGATATCATTATTTTAGCTTTGCTGGAAAGACTGTTTAGCTCTCTGCTGTATAAATAGGCATCAGTGGTTTACTGAAGAACTGGGGTATTATGAAGAAACAAGGACAATAATAAGAGTTTTGCCCCAAGGTGTATATTTCTGTATTGTAGTTAACAAAATAAATAAATAAAAGAATGTTAAGATGGGGGGAAGCCTTTAAATAGCTTTCTTGGAAATTGAGTTTCTGGTCTACTATTGGAGTGTATTGCATTACAGATTATTGAAAGAAGAAAGGGATGGTGGGGGAAAAGGGATAAATAAAGGGAGCTCAAAGAACAAAAGGAAAATTGGTAAAGTAATGGGGAGAAGGGAGATGAAGAATGGGGGGGTTGTAATAGAGGGAGGGGGTGGAGGGCACCTTAGCAGTTTCCATCCTGCTTTTCTCAGCTCTAATTAGGAATGAGCTCAGCAGCGCGAGGCAGCAGTGAATTAATTCAGCCTCGTTCGCTCCTTTACAAACAAATAGGTTCTCTCTGCAGTGCACTGGGAGAAAGAGACAGGCAGAAAGAACTTTATTTCCCTTACATCCCTGCTACACCATTCAGTCACTTTAACATTCAGCAAAACATGTACTTTAAAGGAGTTGTCCATCCTTAGCATGTGGTCAATGGAGGCATTCTAAGACATTATGCAATTGGTTGTTTGTCTTTTTTTGTAGCTTTTGAATTATTTCACTTTGGTTTACTTCTATTTTTAGTTTGTTACAATTAATCTAATTTGGTTGCTGAGGGTAACTGACCATTGGCAACCAGTTTATCAGTTACTCTGAAGCTTCATTTGTTTTTGTTTTGTTTTTTGCTTTTAGAATTTTTCCTTTTTTGATTTGTTATCTTTATGTTCAGGCGCTGTTCTATATATAATGTATATATATTCTTCCATTCTGCACTTAACTCACTGGCTGGTTGCCAGGTTAATGGATCCTAGCAACCAAAAAGACCACTTCAATGTAAACAAGAAGGAAAAAAATGTCTGAACAAAAACTGATGTTAAACAAAATGAACACCAATTGCAAACTGTCTGTTAATGCCACTATATACAACATACTGAGGTTTAATTCCAAGGTGGACATCCCCTTTACAGGCCTTTTGAGCAATAGTTAGGAAATCTCCATTGTAGAAGAGATGTAATATAATGTAGGTGTTATATACATGTATAGTACTTAAAGACAAGAGAGTATAGGGGATACCTTTTATTGGCTAACTGAATAGATGGTAAATACAAGCTTTCCCC
>WMED01030455.1:0-10097 GCA_019650415.1 Pipa parva
GTTGTCAGGCAGGCAGCACAGTATGGGGAATGGGGGACGTTATGGGGCAGGCAGCACAGCATGGGGAAAGGGTGGGTTAGAGAAAGATACTTGAAAATTGCAGAGCTACACACTAGCTTACACCACTTTACCTGCTGCGCTGTAGTGCACTATATGGGGGTACTGCTGCACTGTATGGGGCATAATGTAGGGGAGATTGTTGGAGGGGGCACATTTTGGCATTGTCGCCTAATGCACAAATAAACCTAGACCCAGCACTGTTTGCATCACTACAATTCTAGTTGCATCGCCAAAATAGTCATGAATTCACTTGTCTTTGTTTATGAAGTTGTGAATAGATTTGTCAAACAAGCAGACACTGTAGTATGCATAGTGTGGCAAAGTCAGTCGTATAGAAGTAGGATAATGACACCTTGTCTCTAGTTCAAATTTAGTTGTAGACAAGTTTAGTCGCAGTCGCCATTATCACTTTTGAAGAAATAGTCACGTTATGCCACACCAGAGCCCTGTCCTCAACCCCCCAACTCACCACTCTGATGTAGCAAAGTGAAACAGGTGAATTTAGAGCAATACACCTTGTCGAAGTTGCAACTGAGATTGACTCTGCCGCTTGCTGAATATGCAAAGTACCTGTGCATGCACATGTTTAGTAATGCAAAGAGCTCCCAAAATCCTTGACCATCATAGAGTTTGCTCAGTAAGTGAACATGCGGAAGTGGTGATCAAATGTGAATTCAAAGCTATATGTGACTATTCTCCCTTTAATCAATAAGGCCCTAAGTGCCACTAAAACCTTCATCTTCCCTTAGTAGCACTAAGTAGTGCACCCTGGGTAACAGAGGATTTCTTTAATGTTTCAGTTTGTCATTTATACTACTTACCCTGTCAAAGGAGTTTATGAATAAGTACTAATTTAAATTGTCTTTTTCAGGGCTGCCACCCTGAAGTCGCTCACACATCCTTTAAAGAGATAATGACAGTACTTAATCAGCCAAAACATGAAGTTGAACTGAATATAGCAAACCGGCTATTTGGGGATCAATTCTTTCACTTTGTCCAAGTAAGAGCTTTTGTGGCCTTTTGGTATATTTTCTTTTAGTGGTGGCTCCTGGCAACCACTCATAACATTTTAATTTTTCACTTTTTTTAATAGCACATCAATAAATGTAATAATTGTAAAGTAATGCAGCAATTCTCAGACTTTTATCACCTGTGCCTCAGTTCTTCCTCATGGTCAACTCAGGGGCCTTGTTTAGGATATTATTCAGCTGTGATTATATATATTTTACATTACAATCACATAATAAAACACATTTAGTCAACAAACACATTCAGCAGACACAGCTCACACCCATCATTATAGCAAAATCTTTCAGCCACCATCATAGCAGAGTTATACCACTAACTAAAGAGCAGCACTAGTTCCAAAATTGTGTGGCTGTCTCCAACTTTTACTCACTACTAAGAATCCTGAGAAAAATGCTTTTAAGTTTTCTTTGCATTAGCCCCAAAAATATTTAATATGCAGTTAACATAAAAGGTCTCAGCAATGTATGGATCAACAGAATATTACAGAAAAGGACTTATTGAAAAACAGCAACTACACCAAAGAACTAATTACTAGTGGTAGCATTCTCATTGGCCCCAGCAATGAACGTGATGATGTTTCAACCATTTATCACCACTGATGGAACAAGTCGGGAGGAGCTTTGCGCTGGCTTCTCAGTCATTAGCCGGCACTCGCATAGGGTGCCAGCTAATTAAAGCATAGGTTAAGCTGTGACAGTAGTGAAACAACACTATAACTGGTAAGGTTTTTAATAAGTCTATCTTGTTTGATACCTTTAGTTCTCTTTTAAGTCCTAATTGTTGCACAATGGTGTGAATTCATCAGCTAAAGACAGTCACAATAAACTGATAGTGTCGCAGTTGTGTCTTTATAATGAGAATATTTTCACAGTGGCAAGTTAACTTTGGAAATATTGTCACATTCACAACTTTTAAATTGTCACGGTCGCGTATTTGCCAATAACCCCCAATGTATTTACAAATGCTTTGTAGCAATGAATTTCATGCACATCTGTACTACATATTTCTTTTTTGTTGTGACCGGTCCTTTAAACTGATCAGCCATATTGATAAACTCAGCATAAACATGTCTGTATCAACCTGTATAAGCAATGACAGAACTGATCATTTGTACATTATTTTACTCATTCAAATTTTCATATATTGGTACTTTAAGCTTAAGCAAATGGAGGTGGTACAATTTGGCAGCTAAAGACTGTAAAATCCTTTAACCTAGTTGTGGTTAAATGCTAATAAGCCCAGCCTGAGTATTTACTGTTTCTTACACTTTCCACAAAACATTTTCTAATAATAAAGTAATAGATAATTTATTCAGTTAATGCATTACAGAAATATTTAGTGGAAACTGAGGAATTCTACAAGGCAAAACTTGAAGCACTTGACTTCAAAAACCACCCTGAAGATTCCAGGAAGAAAATTAATTCATGGGTCGAAAGCATGACAAAAGGTATGAAAAACATTACTTTCCGTACAAAATAAAGGTACAAAGGCTAAGAATGCAAAAAAGAGTAGACGAAAAATTAACAATTATGCAGGACACTCCGCATTCTTGTGGAACACATATATAATTTAGCTTACAGAGCTCTTCGCATCATTTTGCGTGAACGTGCAACAGGTACTTCTACTATATTGATTACAATGCAGAGCGGTGTGATGGTGCGAATGCGACTAGGTGAACTGCTCCAAATTCACCTGTTTGACTTTGCCACTTCAGACTGGTGAATTAAGGGGTTGATGGCAGGGCTCCAGTGTTGCGTAAAGTGATTATTCATTCAAAAGTGACAATGGTGACTGCAACTAATTGACAACATGACCTAGGGACAAGGTGACATAGAAATAGATGGAATATTCACAGAATACAGTTAGTGGGATATGATGACACTGATGTCACTGCTCTTCACTTGTTGACTTCACTTCACTACACACGACTTCTCAACCTACTTCTATCCTATTGTCTACAACACACTGTGAAATTTATTAAACACAGAAAAGCTCATTTTCACTTTTCTGAGTTTATTAATCAGGCGAATCCTTGGAAGTTTCTCATGGTAAGTATTACGAGATTTGTATCGATCGATACTTACCGATACTTTACATTAGTGTAGTATGGCTACCCTTTCCATGGATATATTCAATAGAAAAAGTTTCTCTCAGTAAGTATCGATTGAAACAAATCTCGAGATACTTAGCGCGAGAAACTTCCGGGTGTTCGCCTGATTAAACTCAGAAAAGCCAAAACTGGCTTTTCCAAGTTTAATAAATTTCGCCCTAAGCTTCTGACAGAGTTTAAGGGGGAATTCAGGATAATTCGAAGTGAGGTGCAGACACACACGGACATCAGCAAGCACATTAAAGGGATTCCAATCATTCCAGTCTCGGCAAGGCTACTCTTTTTCTATCACCGAGACTGGAATCCCTTTAATGCGCTCACTGATGTCCGCGTGCAGGACATCAGCGAGCGCAGATCAGTCAGTCCGAAGTGAGGCGAACACTCCGTACCTCACTTCGGACTATCCTGAATTCCCCTCTGAGTCTTATCATCAGTTCGATAAGTGTATTTGCAATTTAGTCAATACTGAGAAGTGAATTTTCAAATATTTTTGCGATGTGACTTGAATTGAATTAAGGTGAATTCATCCTTGAGTTAATAAGGCCTGTGTCACATTCACCAGTTTTACTTTGCCAGACTGAAGTGGCATGTTAGAGGGCTGATGACAGGGCTCCTGCTGTCTGACTGACTACGCCATACTGTACAAGAGACAACTACAGACACAGTCCCTTCTTTGCTATGGGATTTCACTGTTTAGTGATTAAGGAGTAGGGAAACAGAGGGTAGCAAGTTGAAGTGACTAGAACTGACTTTGGCAGCCGAATTCTCACTTTGATCAAAAAGTTCCCAAACCTGCAAAAATGTATCTGGTAGGGAAACAATCACTGATGTGCTCTGTAAGATACATGTTATATGTTATATGTTTGCTGTAAGCATCCCTTCATGTGATAAAGTTCTCTTAGCGTAATTTTATATTTATATTTTAAGCTTGCCAGTTGAGAGTGGACTTAATACTGCCTCAGCCACTCTTAACATTCTATAACTTGAAAAAAGGGTAAAAATGTACCTTTTTAAACTATTTTAACATGGTAGTCCAATGCTAATGTTTACTAAATTATCCATTTGAATGTCATCTGTTTTTAGATAAAATCAAGAACCTCTTTCCTGAGAAATCCCTGGATAGCACTACCAAACTGGTTATTGTAAATGCAATTTACTTTAAGGGAAAATGGAAGAAACCATTTAAAAAAGAAGATACAAAAGACACTCCTTTCCATTTGGATAAGGTACACAATACTAGGTGAAATGTATCCATAAAGGGGACAACATCAAAGTTTTGAACTTGGGATAATCATTTGCTAAAATGCTTGCATGCAAGCACCGCTCGTTACAGTCTGCCAGCTGAATGCCGGCAGGCACTCTAGAGACATAGGTCTCTCAGCACTTCCAGAGTTGCATATAACCACACCTTAGTTATGGACAGAAATTTTTATCACATAATTGCTATAGCAATCATTAGTTTACAAAACAAAATTCATAAAAGCAAACCTGATATAAACAGAACCTACATATCCCTCTTAATTTTAAAGAAACAGGTAAAGTTTATAATCCTTATTTGACCCACTAGGGGCAAGTGGGTCCAAACCTCCCTCTATTTTAATTTTAGTTTCCGATCTCCTCACCTCCTTGTTTATTTGTACCTGTTCTAAAAAAGAAGTATCAGACCAAAATGAAACCATTCAATAACTGCAAATAAATAAATAAATACATAAGACTAATTGCAAACTCAATCTCAGGATCTTGTTATTTACAGCACACTATAACATGAAGAACAAGGTGGACAATTACTTTAACGTTGATGAAAATTCAAAAAGTCCCAAAACAATTTTTTTTAAATATGTTATTTTTTTCTTATGATAAGCATTATCTTGCTATTACCCACATAACTACTATATCTTGATTTACTATTTTACAGTTTTTTTATTAATATTTTTTCTGCGGAATAAAAGCAGATTAGCAAATGGTCTGCTTATAGCCTGTAAGATGATACATTCAGGGGAAGGAACTGTTTTTAGTTCTAGTAAACCAATGCAACCAGTAAGCATTTACTGGCATAGAGGTTGAAGAATAATTAATGGCAACCTTGATTGCTAAGGGTTGCCTAAACGCTGGTAATTTCTTCCAATAATCATCATAGTCAAGGGTAGAGATGCTGGAAGGAAGAAAAACAAAGCCTACAGAATAGTTCCCAAAGGTTAACAATTACTAGAACTAGAGGACACAACCTGTAGTTGCGAGAAAGAAAATGGTGAGGTAACAGAAGGAAACAGTTATTTAGAGAATGACTGATAAATAAATGGAATAGCCTTCAGTCATGATGTGGTGGGGACAAACAAAGCAATGGAATACATACTTACAAAATATATATATATATACAAGGTAATTTAAGGAATCTCAAAAATAGCATTTTCATTAAGTAGATAGGCTAAATCCTAATGGAAACATCCTATATACAATTTCATAGCTTGGAATGCTGAAAGGCTAACAACTATAGTTAGAGAACATAAAAAGCACCCCCTACAGTTTTTCCTGAAGAAGTTGTATGTGATCACAGCAGACAGGGTGTCATCTTAGATTTGCTTCTTTACTGACATTATAGTGGTACATGGAATGTGTGCATGTATCACTGATAGGAACTCAGAGCTCATTTGTTCACATGTCACCTAAATGGAACTTCCTGATATTTATTTTACATGCCTGGCAATTGTGAAAGCTCTCATGAACAGGCACAGAATAGCAATTATAGCCACTAGGTAATGCAAAGGACTGTGACACTATAGCAATTCTAAAGATCAAGAAAATAAAAGGGTATATTTCTGTGAAAAAGCCAAATTAGAAAGGGGGATGCTGTATGAGCCCCAGGTTCCAGGTAGCCAGTTATTCCTAATACTGCATTTCTTTGGCAATGGTTGAGTTTTCTTGTTTCTTTTTCATATCAATGTTTCATCTCTTTCTTTAAGAATAACAAAACCACAGTGAAGATGATGTTTCAGAAGGATAAATTCAAAATGAATGTTTTGCGGGACCTGAAATGTAAAGTTTTGGAGATGCCTTATACAGATGAAATGTCTATGATCGTTATCTTGCCAGATGACATAGAAGGATTAAAGGAGGTAAAAAAAAAACAAACCATGTACCACATCAGTGTAGATTTGTTTGAAAAGTTTTATTATGAAAAAGAGCTGTGGTTCAAAAGATATATTTGCTAAAAACAGCTGAAATAGATGAAAAATGATTGCTGTAATTCAGTACAGAAAAGGATGCATCTCTTTGTGCCTGATTATTTATGTGTCCATGAGAAGACTAACAAATCCTTAATGTATGAGCCGTCATTGGATCATTGCAGTAAACATTGTTAAGTTTCAGTTCCAACATAGCAACAGTTTATAAAGCTTAAAAAAAGCCACAAGTTTATCCAGTTCAGCCTATTATCCTGCAATGTTGATACAGTGAAAGGCAAAAAAAAAAATTGTAAAAATAGCCAATTTAACTTAATGGTCACCATTTGGCCATCTTTTTTCTAGACTAAATATCACCAATTTTGATAATCTTCATCTTTCTTGTGTATGTATGGTCTGACAAGTGATTAGTAAAGTGGTAAAACTATGTTCTTGTCATCTATGCCCCTTTTGATGCACTCCATGATCCTATTTGCTTTGGCAGCTGCTGCTTGACACTGGTTGCAACAGTTAAGTTTATTGTCAACTATAATATCTAATTTTTTTTCCCTATCAGTTTTGTTCAGTGTTTTGCAATTTAATAATCATGATATACATGTTCCCTTTTCATATGCATAAACTTACATTTATCAGTGTAAACCTCATTTTCTGCATCTCTGCACAAGCTTCTATCTTATCCAGGTGTATTTGTAATAGAATATTTTTGTTAATAACCTTACACAGTTTAATATAATCTGAAAAAATTGAAATGTTACGATGCAGTCCCTCACTAATATATATATTAAAGAAAACAGGGCCCATGTGGCACCTCACAAGAAACAGTAACCTAATGTATATACAGTACATACCATAAGTAACCATCTTCTGTACCACTGAGCCACTTACCAACCCATTTACACGCATTTCCCCCCAATCCAAGCATTTCCCCCAGTCCAAGCTAGTATTTATGTACCAGCCTTTTATGTGGTAGTATAAAATGCTTTGGAAAAATCAGGGTATATAACAATTAGTAACTTTATTGCCCCCTTTACATTGTTTTTTATGTATATAGGTTTTCTCTTATTTATTGCTCCTTTATTCCCATAGGGTATGTACTTACTAGATTTTTTAAATATATATCTATTTTTTTGTTTTCTGTACTCTCATTTTTGAGAATATTGTGACAGTAACTGAGAGTAAGGACATCTCTAATCTGAGATCATTTAACCTTCCTGAAATTAAATTTGTAGTGAAATTCAAATGTAATTATGTTATCTGTACCATTAATATTCTGTCAGATAATATTAGTGGAATGCCAATCCTCCCACTTGCTGGTCCCTGCACCTGTCAGGAAAGATAATTATCTTTAGCTATTGATCAAAAACCGTTTTCTTTAGGAGATATACAGGTTTTAGTTTTCCAATTTATATCTGGATAAAGTCTGGCATTATTACTACCTCATTGTGTTTATGTTGCTTCATTTATCTGCTCTAATAGTACGTTTTCTGTGGATTCTGTCATATTTTGTGGCTGATAGCAGTCCTCATCATTATTTTATTACTGTTTTTCCCTCCATGTAGTTCTACACATGGTGTCTTCACATTTTCATTACCCTCAAATATATCTTCCCTTGTATGGACTTTAGGAAGGACTTTACACAAAGATAAAACCCTCTCATTCCAGTATTTACGATTCTTACTGAACTGTACACTTGTAAGTTAACCACCCAGTCATACCTATCATTTAGCCAGTTCTCAGTTTATAAATTTTTCCTAGTTCCGTCTACACTATAGTGCTATCTACTTATGTAGTTGCCCTCTCCTCATCTTAGTTTAAACACTCTTCCAACCTTTTAGTTATCCTTTCCCAAAACTCAGCTGCACCCTCCCCATTCCAACTGAAGAGCCTGTAGCCAACTGGGAAGTAAGCTCATATCTCCAAAATCCCAAACCCTTCTTTTCTACGCCAGTTCTTGAGTCACTTGTTTATCTCCCTAAACTTCCACTGCCTCTCTAGTGTGTCACATGGTACAGATGGTATTTCAGAAAATACTACTTGTGCCTTCCTTTTTCAAAGCTTACAGCCTAAGTCAGGCCCTCACCTTTGAGTTAAAATTAGGATGAGCAGTACTAAGAGGAGTGGAGAAGGTAAAATATTGTCAGCATAAAAATAAAATTAGAAAGATAGTATATAAGGTCATACATTATAATAAGGAATTTTAATTCATCTAACAGTTGTTTATATCATAGTTACCATTCGGGACTGTCTAATTACTAATTATAAATATAAAACAGAAATTTTGGTACTTTTTTTAAGGAATTTATTGCTTGTTGATTTCTATGAAATCAAATATCTTAGCTGGCTTTCTAGACAGTATTCAGTAAGTTCTATAGCATATGAGCAGTCATGCTAAGTAGGGAGCTTATATGCTCCCTCTTTGTGTAACTGATGTAGAAGTCATAGCATCATTATGTACAGTATATGGCATGTGCTCGGCACTCCTTTATATGTATATTGTGCTTAAATAAAATATGCTGCATGAAAGCGCATTAAGCTAATACTACAATAATATGTGTTGTTTTGTGTCTTTGTTTTAGCTGGAAAGTAAGATAACCTATGAAACGTTTACAAAGCTAACAAACCTAGAAAAGGTTCCGGAAGCAGAAGTTCTTGTGCATTTTCCACAATTCCATCTTGAAGAGAAATATGACCTAACAAAAGTGCTACAGACCATGGGAATGGTCAATCTCTTTGACAGCAGAGCTGATCTTTCAGGGATCTCTGACAAATCTGGTCTGGCAGTATCAAAGGTGATTCACAAGGCCTATATATTAGTAAATGAAGAGGGTACAGAAGCAGCTGCTGCTACAGGTGTTGGAATTGTACTTACAAGCATGCCATTGCCAATAAAACCACTTGAATTCAATGCAGACCACCCTTTTATGATTATAATAAAGCATAAACACTTCAATAATATTTTGTTTTGGGGAAGGGTTTCTGTGCCCAAAGTCTAAAATGAAAGGTGCATTGTGATTTTACAACCACTGTACTAAACTTCTGTTGGGTATCTGGAAATGGTGCCAAATTTAAAAACATGTTCCTTTACTATTTCTACTACACTTTGTTCTACAGCATCTACAGATTCTCATATTGCTCTTCACTGCTGTTTTCATAACTCTCTTTTTATGTGACTTGCTCTCATGATTTTTTTTTTTTTAAATGGCATTGAAAACAAAAAAGGATATTGATGAAATGGATGTGGACAGATAAAACAGTGAGGGTATTTGAGAAAAGATATATAATGGAGTTATTCCATTGTCACATCTTGCTAAACATGTTTATTTCTTGCATCTTTCTACTAGACTGAAGCTCCAGTGAACTAGTCTCTGCTTTCTTCTTGTAACTTCATTTGAATGCAATTTGTAATGATTGTTGTGCATGATCTGCTTCTGATACTACCACAAAATATAGCTTCCAAAAATCATCGCTTAGATTTGCAAATAATAATGTAAAGCTCATTTATTATCATTTTAAAAATCTTTATTACTAAAATAAATAAAAGGCTTATTAAAGTAACTTGTATCGTTGAAACTTTATTGGCTAGTTACCATGATTTGGAGACACAGACAGTACACAGACACGTTACTATAATATACGAATATCTGTAATGTAAGAGTGACGTGATTTACAAACCCCAAAATCAGAAAAGTTGGCACGTTGTGTAAATCGTAAATAAAAAC
>WMED01030456.1:0-10097 GCA_019650415.1 Pipa parva
GGTTCTAATAAACACATATAAAATGCATATAATGTGTATCGTTTAAGTGTACATAAAAATGTACTGTAATGTACACTGTTTCAAAATCAATGTCACGTCCTCATTTTGTTCCTTAGGCGTACATACAGAGCCGGCTCTGCCATTAGGCAGAGTAGGCAAATGCTAGGGGCGCCTCCTGCCCAGGGGCGGCGTCGGGGGAGGGGCGGGGCCGCCGGTCGAGGGGGCGGGGCAGCGCCGGAAGGGGGGGGCGCCGTTGGAGGGGGGCACCTAGGGCGCCAATAGAGCCAGAGCCGGCTCTGCGTACATATTACAGTATAATAAAACGACTCTTGTAAGCCCATTTTTAGACTATAAAGAGATGATCTACCCACCATCCCTCCTCCCTTCCAGTCAGCACAGAGCAGGCAAAATTTAACTGACCTCACTCAGGAGGATTTGATTAAACCCATGAGTCAGAAAGGACATTTTTTTCTTATTTGTGCCAGACTACTTACTTTAGTTACCTTTTGGGCAAGAGAGAACAAGATAATCATCCCCAATGTTTTGCTATCTTCTTCCATATGATATAGCAATATCCTGTAGTTTTTAACATTTGGAAATAAGTTTTAATAAGGGCAAAATTTATTAAACTTGGAAAGACCGCTCTCGGTCTTTCCGAGTTTACCGAGTGAGATATCGCATTGTTTTTGCAAGATTTTTTCCAGTTTTCAAGATCGAGTATTTCGATCTCGATTTTTTTGAATTTTTTCATTGGAAAGGTAGCCATGCTACTAATGTAAAGTATGGCTAGCTTTCCATTGAAAAAAATTTAAAAAATCAAGATAAAAAAGCTCAAACTCAATAACTCAAAAAAATATTGCAAGAACAATGTGAGATCTTGCTTAATAAAGTTGGAAATAAATTTCACCCTACTCTCTTTATCTTATAACTGTGCTATTCCCCTTATAATTTCATGGTCATTTGGTTTTATAGATGACCTTAGTCCTGCTAAAATAGTTTAGTTTTGATTTCACACTTCAAGGTATATTCCCGAGATTGTAAATTCGACAGAAGTAAATTTGTGTTACTTTGGGCCACAATGCTCTGACACTTGTGAATTTGATACTTCTTATTTACTAAGCTGACCATTTACTAAGGTCTGACCATTCTCAACTCCATCTGCAGTATTATAATAATCTCACATGAAAACTTCATAAAGAACAATGTTCAGCAAAAAGTTAACCAGGGAGTTTTGAAACAGATGGTCTAACTTCGACAAAGCCCTGATTGCTATATCATCAAGAATGCAGAGACAGAAAACTGCTGAACTGTGGAAAGTTATTGAAGGTGCTTAGTGCAACCTGCCTAAAAAATTATTTTCTGTGTCTGATTTTTAAAAGCATCTGAAGTTTACAGATTTTGTGCCTAATACTTTTTCACATTAGTGTATAAATAGTATATTGAGTGCATTAGTGAAGTACTGAAAATTAGTACAATATATTATACTGTAAATGATAAACTACCCTCTACTGTAGATTAGAAGGGTACTGGACACCACTGAGAAACTCCATGAATATATACAAGAGAAAACCTGCATATTAGCCAAATTCTTCTATAAAAGCAAACTGACATCTAATATTCTTTCTGTAAAGGGTAGTTTAAGAATTACAAACAGTGTGTTTTAATGTCAGTGTTATTTTGGACTAAGAAACAAGCAATAACTATACCATATTATATTTAGGTATACACCATCAAAAACATGTGGCTCCTGAAACATGCCACCTACAATGCCTGGTTGTTTTTATTTGCCATTGTTATGAACAGAAAGAATGCAAACACCAATGATGGCCTGTGAAACATCCACTAAAGGTAAAATATGTATTTAAAAGAAGTAACCACTTGAAGAAGCTGCCTGTTTTGTGGTACAGTGAAATGCGTCTGGGTTCCCTCCCACAGACTGTTATACCTGGAGGTCTCCTTGCATATGCTAACTGATTGATTGCTGATAGCTAAGTCATTTCTGATTATTTAATTTTGCTTAGCTTTATTTTTTGTACTACGTTTAGAGTAGCTAAAACTCAGTGCAGGACTTACCCCTTAAAGCCATAACCCTTTACAATTTATATAATTATTATGATTTTTCAGTTTTATGTATATTCTAGCTGTCTGGGAGGGTGACTGTGTTGTTTTCCTTGGTTTCGGGGTTGGTTTTAAATGTTTTAGCAAGACCTGTTTATTTAAATTAAAGCTTTCCTTTAATTGGTGTGTATACTAGTTTGGGTTTCTTTTGTTTCTCCATTATTTAGTAGCTGGTACAGTACCTACTAATATTAATATTGTTCTGTTATAATAATATGGTATTTTATTGTTTCACATATGCCAGTGTTTGTTTTTTACTTTAAAAGAAGTGACAAGAAGTATGGCTAAAGATTCCAAAAAAATTTTTTTAAAGTTAGCTTTAAGATTTGTAGACATAACTTTGAGGTAATGGCCCCTTTAAGTTATAATTGCCACTAGGTAACTATTTGTTTGGTAACCAGAGGTAACCATTTGTAAGGTTACATTCCGTTGTAAGTCTTTTGAGAAACGTGACTGTTTATACTAGCGGTGATTAAGGGGGAGGAGGGAAATACTTTACAGTAGGTGTTTAATGTTCCAGTGCTGCATCCTGCTTTGTATTACTTGCTTTCCTCCACTCTTGAAAAGCCCTGTGATCATCTTCACTTCCTGTTCCTGTGTGTTGCGGGAAAAATTGAGCAAGTTCAGTAGCTAAACAACTGTGGGAGGAGCTGCTGGAGAAAACGCAGCATATTCTCCTAATAAATAAAAATCTAAAAGAACTAACCTAAATCTAAAAACCTACAATGCTTAACACCTACTGATGGAAAAGGTGGAGTTACTTCTCATATGCTAGTTTTTTATTTCTTGTCCTGTCTCCGTAGATATGGGACTACTAATCCTTAGGATTGCATGCCAATCCAAATGGAAATTTTATTTTTCTGGTGTTACCAGTCCTTTAAAAAAATTGGGGGCAAGAAGGTAAAAAGTAGTAAAATCAGCTACATTTTTCTTACCATTAAATTATTCCTTAATCTTTTTCAATTGCATTTACATTACAACAAGAACATAAACCGTAAACAATGTTTAAAAGTCTATGCATAAGTAATTTACAATAATTCCCAAATATTCAATCCTGAATCCAGCGGTTCTCAACCTGTGGGTCGCACGACCATCTCACAGGGGTCGAGAACCACTGTGGAGCCTGGAAGCGCTCGCAGGTTCCTTTTTATAAGGCCCTGCACGTCATCACGTGATGCACCTACGTGATGACGTTTCACCTGAACGCCACCACATTATGGTTGTATGTGATGACGTTTCGCCCGAATGTCATCACGTGACGCATGTATGTGTTGACGTCGGGCCTGAACGTCGGCGCGTGACATCAGCGCCGGGAGTCGCAATCTCAACAAGGTTGAGAACCGCTGATCTAGACACTATTGTACTGAAACTACAAAAATCATTTTCCATACTTGTGCCTATTAAAAGCATACAAATAACATTTAAAATTTTTGCACAATTCTTCTCAATACAAAATATCGGATTACTGAAATGAATATTTAAACAAAAATGCTTTCAATTCTCTTGTATCAAATCACTCTCTGTGAATGAAATCGAATATGTTGCAGTTCCTTTCCAGTTGATTAATTTGGATAGTATAAGCTGCAATGAATACTGTAGGCTGCCATTATTCAAACTACAATAATAGTTCAGGGTACTCTAACAAATGATAGAATTAGTCAATCTTGAAAGTTACAATGCCAAGCTTGTATAAAGGCAGTAGGAAATTCTGCTTGCACTGTTTGAACTGCTTGCAATGTTTTTTGCTTGAGGTACTGTTTTGTGCTACACTGCACTGCTGTTTGTACACAAGGTACTGGTTTCACAATTTAGCACCAGAGGTACCTTTTTTGCTTAGTTTTGCAGTTTGTGCACTGTTTTATGGTGTTGTGCACTCAGGGTACTTTTTTGCACTTGCTTTCCCTGTTTCAACTTCTTTTGTATTGCTTTGTATCTTTTACTACTCTTATGCACCATTATATGCCTGCTTCTAGCATTTTACATTTGGGATAGTGAATTAAAGGGGGCAATGTTCTGCACAGTTGCACAGTCATGCAGGAGGGGTACAGACCTTCAGTGGTTTGTACATAGAGTGTTGGTTTGCACAATTCTATTCTACTCTTCCTAATGCCCTGCTATTTTAGCTTTCTGCCCAAAAGATTTATGGTGTACTGCTTCTCTTAACCGCAAGGGAGCAGTGGGTCATAGATCAGTAAGTCACCTAGGTCTTTTCAATGTCCACACACTCCTCTAGAGAAAAGCTGAAGAAGTAGGATGAAGTGGTTCCTATGAAGCCTTTCCAGGGGCAATCTCCTGTCACCCTGCCCAGGGTTGAGATATGGGTCTTCTTGGACCCCTGAATATTTACATCACAGTCTTAACTGCAGTGATGGCCACAAGTTTTATCATAATAATAATTTATTTCTAGATAGATGGGTAGGTTGCTACATGCACACTGTAAAAAATATCAAATTAGGGGCCTTGATACACTTCCTTGTGAACTGGCAGCCAATATATCCAATACTTTTTGGGCATCCTAAAACTATTGCATCTCTTTATTCCTATTCCTATTAACGCAAGTAGACTAAGAAGAGTTTGCAAAAATTAACTGGTCTGTAATGGGGTGAGGGGTGGGATTTAGTCTGCAGTATAGCGCTCCTAAATTTTAAATAGGCATGGAATTCCACAGCTGTGTGTTTTAGTCACATGGACTTTTTCTAATATACTGTATTTTTTACTCCATTAGATGAACTTTTTCCCCCCAAAAAAAGGTGAGTAAGATCAAGCGTGTCTATTCTCCAGGGGTATGCAGGAAAACTTCACAAAACCCACTCGTGAAGAACCAGAACACAATCACATGAGAGGCTGTAGTGAGGAAGGCACAATTATGCACATTTGGTGGTCCTGCAGAATAGCTCAGAAATATTGGAAGGAAATAGCAGATACCCTAGCCAAAGTATTTCAAATACACATCCATCCAAATCCCCAATCCTTTCTTCTGGGTCTACCAATCAGAAAACTGAGATCTAAATCGGAGAACAAATTAGCCACACATATTTTGACAGCAGCTAGAACACTACTTGCAGCTTCCTGGAAAAAAGCGGAAGTGCCGGACACCCAAACACTGATTAGGAAGGTAGAATGGATCAAAGCAATGGAAATGATCACAGGCCATATTAGACAGAATGCTTATGAGGTGGAACTGTTATAGCTCCAGTGGAATATCTATTTAGAACAACACAGAAATATTCAATGTAGAGATCACTAACAACATAAAGAAATGTTAACCGAAATGTTAACAATTCAATATTGTGAAATCTACTTCATGTGTAATAGTTATATATTTACAATGTTCAATTAAAGTCTATAACTGTACTATAAACTGAATAACCAATAAAATATTGATTACAGAACACAATCACATGGAGGAACTGTGCTGCCCTTAAGTGTCAGGATAAAGAGAGTAAAAAACTATTCCGAAAGAGACTGTCAAAAGGCCTTACGAATCCGTACTTCATAAGCAGGATTCACTCGCTCCTCCCTCTAAGCAGGTTAGCAGTGGCTGGAAAGAAATGTATTTTGCTTTGCTGTTTGTTTTGGAAAACTTGTTCCTCCATGTGACTGTGTTCTGGTTTTTGCCCCAAAAGTTGGGGGAAAATACCCATGCATCTTATGGATTGAATGTTCCTTTTATTCAGCTGATGCAGTGCGCAGGTAGGAGGGGTGCCTGCAGGTATGCTCGGCTCTGTTCACCATGGATTTGTCTGCTATTATCACAGCTGTGCTAACAGCAGCTGAATCCACGACGAATAGAGAAGACAAGAGCCGTCTGCATCTTCCACCCCCTCAGCTCTGTTTACTATGCACAACCACTACTACCAAAGCAGCGCTAATAGCAGCTGAATCCACAGCAAATAGAGCCAATAAGAATCAAAGAGAGCAGAATGCGCCAATGGAGTGCTGCTTACCTTAGTTGAATCGGGAGATGCGCTGACAGGAGGTAGCTTGCTAGCGCACTGCCCAGAGGAAGGTAAGTACTCCAAAAGCTGTCTGCCTGTGCATATGAGGGAGGGCGGCAGGCAGGGGAGGGAGGGAATTTGGTTCAGAATATTTTTTCTCTTATTTTCCTCCTTAAAACCCTAAGTGTGTCTTATGCTCAGGTGTGGCGTCTTATGGAGTGAAAAATACAGTAATTCAGGAGTATTTTCCAGTGTGGAGTTGATCATTTAGAGTGATAGCAATCAAAGAAAGAAAAGATGCAGGTGAGAAATTGATTCCAGCCAGATGCTTGCACAACCAAACATGGAGGAATACCTCAGTCACATGGCAAAAGACCTTTATTTACCTTTTCATTTTAATCTGTAGCTTTTCCCATGATTCCAAAGCTAACGAAACACATGCCCGATTAGCACCAGTTTTTTTTTTTTTTATTTGGCTAGGGATTGAGCTCCTTAGATATCAATCAATAGTAATAAATCAAATTCAACCAGGTATGTGGCAGGCTATTTATTTTACATTGTGAATAAGGGACACCAAATAAATGAAGACTTTAATGAATGTGGAAATAAAACACTGAAACTTGACAAGAGATGTATAGACAGGCCAGCAATAAACTCATTTAATGGCTGTTAAAATAATTGTCCAAGATTCAAATTGGAGACCAAGGACTGCTTGTGTTGAGAAATAAAAGGAAATTGACAGATATGACTCTTACATATTTCTCTATATAATTCTGGCTCCTCCAACTGACTTCTTTTAATACAATGAAAAAAACATGTAGTTGAAATAACACATTTCACTTTAAATGCAGAACAGCTGGACAGGTTGAAGTAAACAAGAGACTCCATTTGGTTTTACTATTGTTCTTCCTGGCAGTGATGAATGTCTTTATCCGAGTTCAAGAGGCAGCTGGGTATCCAATCTGTTCTGGGCAATGTCAGTAGCATAAAGACTTCACATACCTTGGTTATATACAAGGAATCTGATAGCGTCTCCCTAGCCTTCTGCACAGTGTAATAGGGACTAATCAGAGTCCTCCTCCTGCTGAGTTTGCTTCTGCCAGAAAAAAGGACAAATACATTTGTGTCTCACAATTTCAAAGCATTGCGGAAGAAAACAATGTGGTATTTAAAGGATAAATAAAAACCTTCAAATCTTTTGTGTATTGTTGGAATGCATTACAATCAACTGAGCCCTCCTGCAGCAACTGCCAGACAAATGGGTTTGCACATGCACAGTAAGGTCCTGAGCAGTTGTTCAGCTGGAGGGAAGGAGTGAAGAAAGTGCTGTCTGGAACCTCTGGCTCTTAGATTTTGGTTGAAAGTATAGAGCAAATAAAAAGAAATATATAGGTGCAAAGCTATATGATGCACAGTATCTACAAGAGGGAGGACACACATAGGAGAGCAAAATGGCTGCTCATTGGACAACTTCCAGGTTACTGTTACAAATCGCTCACTTTTTCTATGTTTTAATACATGCAGTAAAATAGAGAGCTTTTACTCTAAAATGTTGAGGAAATAATGTGCACTGGGAATATTTGGGAATTGCCTGTTCCTGTACTTGGACTTAATTCAGTTAAGTGCCTAGCAATTTTTAAAAAAATAGAAAATAGTGAAAAACATCTTTTGCAAGTTACCAATATCCAAAATTGGGATGTCTATGTTACCAGACTAAGTCAGTACACCTACAGTTAAAATCAACATAGCTATCTTTAAATAAATTAAAAAAATAGTTTTACTACAACATAACAACTTACCAGCTTCAGCAAGTCAATGAGCTTATGGGCGTCTTCACCAGTTGAAAGATCAACAAAATCCTTTGGAAGTCTGTAACTTAAATAAGGGCTTGGCTGAACAGTGACTTCACTTGTTGTAAAGCGAAATATTGGGGAATCCTGTCAAAAGTTGTAAAAATAAACCACGATTAATAGACTTCAAAATCTTAATTGTTTTATTTATAGAATGGAACATTCCACCCACTAGAGCCCTGCTTACCCCTCTCCCCAAAATAATCAATTATAGATAATAAACAACTCCTGAGGAAGCGACTGTAGCGAAACACGTTGAGTTGCACCTGTATGTATGCCTATATACATTTGATCCATTGTTTGGACATATTTGTATTGGACTGATACCAACTATTTAGTTCAGTGACTTTTTATGGTCTCTAAACTATTTAACCATGCGAGTATTGTGAGGATTTACTGTCTATACCCACATTAAAAAGCATCATTAAGCCACATTCTGACCTTTTCCGTTTGTTGGGGCAATTTGGAACCAAGATTTTGTTCAGAGCCGTATTTGGTTGTTTACTATTCGGAGCCCAGCAGTTTGCCGACATATTTGTCCAAGAGGCAAGGAGATTTGTTCCCATGCTCTGCTGTGTATATGCCTTTTTGATGTGTTGTTCTGGTGAGCGCATACATATGCTTTTGATTCGTGTGTAGTGTTACACATTTGGGTGAATTCCTCACTGTTCATCACATTGGTTACCAATACCACCTGGCATGTTTGGGTTGCTGTCACTTAATAATATTTTACAACATTTAAGGCACTATGTGGTGCATTTTTGTGCGCTTCCTCATTTCTAGATTTTGCTGATAATTCCAACACTTATTATATAGTATATGTGTCACTAATTTGTTATATGATCTGGTAAATTTTGCTCATGGTTCTTTTGTAACAGCTGCTTACCTGTTCCTCAGTCTCCACCCCAACGAGGTTCCTACTCTTCCTTAATTCTTCCCAGGTGAAGAGTAGAGAGTCAGTGACTTCCCCAAATGGATTAAAATCTATTAGCCATATTCTGCCCTTTAAAGATAAAATAAATGAATAAAAAAAGCTGTTTTGCCCAATTAGAGTAACCTGTAAAAATAAATAAAATGGGGCATTCTTTCAAAGACAGCTCTGCATATTAAGACTCATCAACTGGCCCAAATTACAGGTTACTTGACACTTCAGAAATCAAGGCAGCTGCCATCCATGCTTATAGGAGATGCTGGGTAATGCCATAAATACATTTTTACAGGAGCAAGAAATGCGGGGACATCAAGTGGTAAGACAGAAACAAAATGTCACTGATAGCACTGTGACAAGAAAGAGAGGTATGGGTTAGGTAAATGCAAGAAGAGACATTGACAGTGATAACAATGCTTTGTTTGGGATAGTATACTAATAGAAACTGGGCATTGCACATATCACCACCAATACATATTGCTCTCTTTGATATCTGCATTTGAAAATGCCATATACCAATATCTTATTCAACTGGAAGGCTGTTCCAGAAAACCGAACATATTTTTAGAACAAGATTTCTGATAAACATTGTATAAATAAAAGGAACTAGGGTGTGATTGCAGTAAGATGACATCACACAAAGAAAATGAGAAATAATGAACATTCAGTATGACAAAAGACTGTTTAAAATAATACACCACCTTATAAAATGAACTAAAAAACAAATAATGTGTAGGAAAAAAATACAGCCGTGGTAAATACATTTAGGCATAGGCATCTTTTACAGACCAGGGCCAGTACAATCAGATTATTTAACTGTTTTATTTATTTAATTTTGGGGGCTAAAACCCTGCCAATTTTATGCATAAAAAATGATCAATTAGATGTAACTCAAAGGCATTTAAATAAGTTATTTTAGACAAGGAATTGAAATACTTCCATCAATTACTTTGGCTGGAATAAACATTTCTACTTTTTTTTGCCCTTTTCTGTCACCTATAAGATACAGATGCATGGATTGCTGACATTCAATAAAATATGAAAATCACATTCATTGCCATATTGTAAAAAAGGTCAGCAAACAGTAAAGGGATCCAATACTACTAACTACTACAACCTGCCCTGTAAAAGAAATCCAAACTTTGTTTTCAAACAAATTTAATACATACAAAGCTACAATCCTTTCTTAAGGAACTAGTTTATACATTTAACCCTTTCACTGCCAGCCGATTTTTTTCCTGTGCACCCCATATTGCCAAGCAG
>WMED01030457.1:0-10097 GCA_019650415.1 Pipa parva
TAAGTGGTGGAACTTGCACTATTGGTGACTGACTAAATACTTTTTTTCCCCTCTGTATGTTGTAAATAATTAACCACTAGCACAGGTAAAACAGACAGAGAACTGAAACAACCAAACATAGCCAAGAAAAAAACTTCTGAAAATCCATATAAATATTGTCAGCATCTTTTCTATTGTCATTAGATACTGTCAGTATCTTTTCTATTGTCATTAGATACTGTCAGCATCTTTTCTATTGTTGTCATTGGATATTGTCAGCATCTTTTCTATTGTCATTAGATACTGTCAGCATCTTTTCTATTGTTATTAGATACTGTCAGCATCTTTTCTATTGCTGTTGTTAGATACTGTCAGCATCTTTTCTATTGTTGTCATTAGATATTGTCAGCATCTTTTCTATTGCTGTCATTAGATATTGTCAGCATCTTTTCTATTGTCATTAGATATTGTCAGCATCTTTTCTATTGTTGTCATTAGATATTGTCAATATCTTTTCTATTTTTGTCATTAGATGTTGTCAGCATCTTTTCTATTGTTATCATTAGATATTGTCAGCATCTTGTCTATTGTCATTAGATACTGTCAGCATCTTTTCTATTGTCATTAGATACTGTCAGCATCTTTTCTATTGTTGTCATTGGATATTGTCAGCATCTTTTCTATTGTTGTCATTATATACTGTCAGCATCTTTCTATTGTTGTCATTAGATACAGTCAGCATCTTTTCTATTGTCATTAGATATTGTCAGTATCTTTTCTATTGTTGTTATTAGATATTGTCAGCATCTTTTCTATTGTATAATGAGTTGAGTAAAAGTTGTCACATTAATAAAAATGGACGTTGTTGAACAAAGTGGTTGTCACTGGGGCATTACACAGATATAGATTTATGACCACATAATAAAAGATTAGAAATTCATGAAGTGAAGAGATTCATGAAGAGTTTACACTTCATATTGCACAATCATGGATGTGTAATTTACAACACAAAGAGGCTGACCACAATATGTTTTATTTTACTGATTCTGCTTTCACTTTTGATTGTCAGCATCTCACTTGTTTAAATAACTAGTAATGGAAACAAAAGTATTTTTATTTGTTTCCAAAAGTACACAACATTTGAAAGGTTTCTACCACTTGAAAAATTCAGAGAAAATGGATCATTTGTGCCAAGTTATGAAGGAACTTCTAAAGGGGGGAGGATTACCAATTAAATTCACAACTATGGGCAGGAAATTCCTGAATGTTGAACTCTGCCATTCACATCTGTTCCTACCCAATGTGCAGCTGCAGGCAAATAAGAGCTGGATATTATATAATGTCCTGCTCCTAGATCCTTTCACATAATCTCCCATGCCTCCACATGGTTTCCTACTACCAGTGGAGTCATTATAGTCATATTTTTCGTATGGATCTAAATTGTTAGTGACTCCACAATCTTTGCCCAATGCTCTTATCCTAATATTTCCTTGTGATTTCAGATTTGTTGATTTCTGATACCAGTTAATGGATACCATTGCCTTAATTGTGCCAAATCTAGGGCCTACTTACAACAGTGGGTATTGGATGCCACTTCTGCAGCAGACATCATATGGGCTGCAAACACAATTAAAAGAAAATGAAGAACACAAGAGGTAAAATTCAATAAAGTCAAGAATATAAATATCGCGATATGGAATAGTAATTTATAAAAAAATTTGTTTACTGCAATAACGAAAACTCAATATTGCGATATTGAACTTTCAGTATTAAGATATCAAATTTTTGATAAAACTTTTCAACCTGTTTATTTCTATGGAAAATCTGTAATATCGGTAATTTTGACAGAAAAATTCAATTGCAAATTTTCAATCATTTTCAATTTATTTATCGAATTTTTCAATTTTTTTAAAAACTGCCTTTTCAACATCTATAAATTTCACCCCAAATGAGTAGAGCCATGTGTTTTACAGCTAAAATCTTGTGGTTAAAGACAGGTATCTAGGGGTAATTTACTAAGCCCCTTTCAACCTTTTTGACTCGTTTTGCCCTACATCTGCACTTTCTCAATACTATTTTCATCATGATTTCATCATAAATTATAAAATTTCATCATAAATTGTCAGTATATCAGTACTGACAAATATTGACTTGGCAAACCCATTGGTACATACTTCAATATCAGATTGATATCCTTTTTAGATGGTAAATCTTTTTCATTTGTGGCAAAGTATCAGGACCAGTTCTGTAGGAAATAATATGTTTTGCACCAGCCTAAAGCAGGTGAAAAGTTTTAGTTGATAAAATTTGACTAACCAGCTTTACAAACAGGCAAAAAATACGGTGATATTGATACTGCTAGTTCACAAGTGATAACTAGTCAAAAAAACTTTTCTACTTTTAAAAATATCCCCTCTAGAGAAGTACATATTGTGGTAATATTCTCCAGTAGTGTTAGATATAAAAGCTACATTAAAAATTTGTCCTGTCAAGGACTGGTAGTGGGTGGTAACAACCAATGGTTTTGAGGTGCAGCATGGCCATGCAAGGATTTCAAATTTAATGTAGTATCTAAATCAATGATATTCCTCTGCATAATGTGGAAAGCCTGACATAAGAGTGCCTCATAGGCTATTGGCAGCAATGAATTAAATAGTAACTTATGCTGCCCTCTTTTTGTAGAGAAATAAAGTCAGATCGCTCTTTAAACAAAAACACTGCTGTGGTGCTGTTTGGTTGCATGCCACCAATATTCCAGTTTTGTCTAGACTCCCTTCCATAAGTCTACCCATGCCTGGTAGAATTGGCAGGACTATTGGATAAAATTAATAATATGATACTACAGGGGGCTATCTATAAAAGTCAAAAAGTTTTTTGATTAGTTAGTAGTTAAAATTGGAGACAGTCTTTTTTATCGATATCAACATTTTTGCCTTTAAAAAATATGTTGAAAGAAAATGTTATCACCTAAAAGTCTTTGCCTGTATGAGGCTGGAGTAACCCATTTCCTTGACACTATACAGATTAAAAGAATCCAAAAGTACAGCAAACTACAGTGAAACTAATTGAAAAGGTTTAAATCTTCTTTATAAATACTTCCCATATATGTGAGAGGAGCTATAGATTAAATACACAAAGCACAAAAATCCAAAAGCTTTATAACCTAAACTAACTATTGGTAAGTGTTGAAGAAAGACTCATTTATAGGTCATTACTTGCACTTGCCATGTTTTCCCTAATTTATTTCCACTGGAGAAGATGAGATTTTCTGAGCAATGCAGCAAACTTTCCCATGTATGTATGTATCATTTTATTTATTAAGCGCCACAAGCATACGCAGCGCTGTACAGTTCAATAATAAAAATAGAATGCAGATATGGGAAATTGCATTATACAATACAGTATAAAATCACAAGGATATATCACTATAAGTGCTATGTTGAGGCTGACACAAGAGGTTGGAGGTCCTTGCCCCGTAGAGCTTACAGTCTAAATGACTGTACATAATTGCCTAAGGACCTTGTTGTTAGGCTCTAGCAAAGATCACTTGTATGGGGTTAAAGAGGGTGTGTGCACTGGAGCCTATCAGAAACTTGCAGAGACTAATAATTTCTTCACCTCCCACCCTTGGTGCCTGATTATAAAGGGTTTGTGGGTGGTTAGGAAGCAACATCATGATTTAAATCTGTTATCTGACTTTGTTGGTAAACGACTCAGCCTGTAATTGACTAACACTACTCCATTCTCGCTATCAGTTCTGTGCTCTGGTTTTCCCCTGTGTCTGTTATCCTGCGGGTTTGGATTTCCTGGTACTGACTCAGGTCTAGTTTAGCACTCTGACTCCTTAGTGCTTTGTCACTCCAGCACTATTGGCGGTCACGGTCACAAACATTCCCTCTGCACTTTTAAAACCAAACTAAAATCCTACCATATGAATCACTAGCACTGTTTTTTGTCAATATTGTATTGTATCCTTAATTAATTATTTATGCCTAGTATTTATATATGCATGTGTATGTATATATATATATATATATATATATATATATATATATATACATATATCTGTATTTATTTTCTTTTTACTTATTTATATATTTATAGACCAGTGTCCCAGTTGTTATAGTTCTTGTTACCCTTCTATCTGTGTATGTAAGTCTTCCTCCCACTTAGATTGTAAGCTCTATGGGGCAAGGACCTCCATCTTCTTGTATCAATCACAACCTGGCACTTAAAGTGATTTCACACTTGTAAGTTACTCTCTTGTAATGTGTAATGCACTTTTCCCATGTTTGTCTTATATTTGTATTGCTTAATTGTACAGCGGCTGAGTAAATTTGTGGCGCTTTATAAATAAAATTATACATACATACATTCTTTATCAAATAATAATGTGTCATTGCATCAAATCAAGTAAGCTTAATTTTAGAGAACAATGTAAAAATACTTTTAGGGCAAGATCCTTCCCAGCACATAAAAGGCATTCACTCCTGTTACTAATAATGACAACTAAAAATACTTTATGTATTTGTTAAATAAATGGTTCTTAATTTAGAATGAAACACTTCATCATATCCAGGAAATACATCAGATCTTTTTATTCTTAGGTATTCATGGATGTCCCTTGTCAGCTTGTTTTTAATTTTTACCTTATTTCAGTTTAAATGTATTCAGGCCAACTTGTATTCATTTTCAGGGGAATTTGATCTGGATGTACTCATATGTTTTACTAAATCCATTATCATTTATTTACTACAAAAAAAAGTCACTGGGGAATAGACACAAGTTAAACTTTCTAGTTTTCAACAAATCTACTTTGAATGTGTGATATCCACCAGCTGTGGGCTATATAACCTCAGCTGCCCTGATTTCTTCTGTTATCTTACACAGTTTGCACGATTTTATAATAATAATGGAAATTTTAGCTAATGTTTGTTATGCACTGTTATATAAACCCTCGCTTCTATGACCTGCAAACTCTGTAGACCAGAAAGGTTCAATGCAGAGAAAACAAAATATTTAATTTCAATCATTTATTTTCCTCCTGCACAACATTTAGCAAAATATGTCATTTTCATATCATTATTTATAATTATTTGCTTTTGTTTTTTTAATTCCTATGAAAAATAATAGGAAGTTGTATTTCAGAATGGATGGATAATAAAGAATTTATGTTAAATGACAGTTTCTGAAGTGACACATGAATGAAATTAAGGAGAGCACTGTATGGACATTCAGAGGCTTAGGGGGGAATTCTCCAAAGTGCGAAGTGAGGCAAAGGATCCACACCTCACTTTGGTGAATTCCCCCCTTAGTGAGAATATGAAAATGTAGACACTTGGGGGGTTTATTGACTAATGTGAGAATTTGACTGTTGAAGTGAATTCTCATCACATTGGGTGGTTACGCCCTGATTCTACTCTACTCCTTATTGACTAAACAGCAGATTCCCATAATAAAGTCGCGGCCACAACAATAGTAAAGTTGCGACTGCGACAACATTCCCATAGTAAAGTAACAACTGAAACAATATTTCTATACTAAATTTGGGACCATGACAATATTCCTGTAATGAAGTTGCGACCATGACAGTAGCTGTCTATTGGGTGGTGTGCGACTGTCGTTAGCTGGTGAATTCACACCTTTATGTGACAGTTTGAACTTTAATAACAATTTAGTGACAATTTTGGACTTCTAGGTAACAATATTTAAAGTGGAAGGAACTCTCCAGTATAAAAAAGGCTTATGATACCTAGCCAAGTAGCACTTGCTCATACCACTATAAAAGCTCCCATTAAAGTTCTTAGAACTCTTAATCAAATTTAGTGCTTTTTTCCTTAAATGGGTATGCAGCAAATAGTAAAAATCTAAAAGTATCCCTTATAATAGGGTAGACATGGATAAGATTGAAGGGGGTTATTCACTAAGGTGCGAATTTGACTGTCGAACTTGAAAACAGCAGATTCCCATAGTAAATCCGCTACAATTTCCCCATTGTAAAGTTGCGACAATTTTTTAAAGTTAAGATTGCGACAATTTTCCCATAATAAAGTCGCGACTGCGACAATATTCTCATTATAAAGACACGACTGCGACAGTAGCAGCCTACTTGACTGTCTTTATCTGGTGAATTTGCACCTATACGCAACAATTCTGACTTTAATGAATAACCCCCTAAGAGATAAGGGGGACTTATTTATTTAATTATTGTTAGCTCTTTGTCAGTGTATAATATTTTGTTATCAAAATTCTTAGAAAATCTGTCATGTGTGCTGTCCCCACATCTCCTGCATATTTTCAGGACAGTTAAAAACATATAATAAAGTTTTGATGGGTGATGATGATACCAACATATATTTTTTTGCTCTAGATCATTTATCTGAATGCCTCTTGATGACTGAGTTTGTAAGGCTGTGGTTAAAATAGCATATTTTCCACTGCGTTTTTTTTTTAAATAAGCACAAGGCAAAGAAAAAAAAAGGCTATGAATTTACAAACGTTTGTAATTTGATGTTTTAAACACTTCAGTCTCTTTTGCATACATAATTTCCAGCAGTGGAATATGGCAGATGACAAATTCTCCATGAGAAAATTCTCTCATATCTGTACCAAGCAAACATTTATATGTTGTTCAATTTTGTTCATAGGAAAATTCTTTTACAAAGGTACTTCATATCACTACCAGGCAAACTATATGGAGGTCATTCATTAAAGTCTGAACTGTTGCGTAAATGGGCGTATTATTGTCCTTTCAGGACTTCTCCAACTCTGCTTATTCAACAATCTCTGCGATGTGAGGAATTTGCAACCAATTCTGACGCCTACTCCAGTCGCGGTCTTACAGAGCTCTTTGCATCATTTTGCGTGCGCGTGCACAGGTAATTTCAGCTATTCAACATGCGACGGATTCTGTCGAAGGGGCGGATTCTGCAGGGTGCACTGCTCTGAATTTACCATTTTGCCTTTGCCAGATCAGAGTGGTGAATTGAGGGGTTTGCTGGCAAGGGCTCCAGTGTTACGTAAGGCGACTATTCATTCAAAAGTAACAATGGTGACTGTGGCTAAATTAGCCTACTACTAAACATGAACTAGGCACAAGGTGACATATAAAAATAAGTATTTTTCCCTTATATACAGTTAGTGTTAGTAGGATATGATGAGACTGACGTCACTGCCCTTCACTGGGGGAGTTCTCACTCCGCATGACTTCTCATCCTACTATTTTGAGACTGACTACGCCACACTACCCATGTGACTGCATCTATCACTGTCTGCTGCTTCATGAATAAGGATTGATGCGAACAGATGCGATGTCACAATGCTAGGCGAATTCGGCCTTCAATGAATGACCCCCACTCCCCATGTTGTTAAATATTGAAATTCTCCCGACAAAAAATAATATTGTATTCGACTCTCTCCATCAATACAAGATCAGTTTGTGATTTCACTTGGCACTTTTCTCTCAGGTCTTTTGCCTGCACATTGTTAAACTGTGTTGACTTTCATTGTTGTACATTTTTCTGCCGCTGAAAAAAATGCAGCATTATAGAGAGAAATCAACTGCTATTGCTAGTGTGGCATCTTAATTTACTTTTTTTAATAGTTTTATATCTATGCGTATTTTTGGTGAATTTTCGCCTGCCCCTTTTATAAAAAAACACACAGAGGAAAATTCACTGGTGTGGCCGCAGCCTGACGTTAGATAGGTGTTTCATTGTCAGATTATATAGTAAAAGGGAGGGTGAAGCATACTACTTAGAATTGTAAATGCTCATATTGATTCTCTTAGTTTATAATATATGGCAATAATTCAGCATAAGGTTCAGACCTAAGGCCAGGATCACACTGGAGTTTATATAAGCTGCACTTTTAGAAAAGCACGTCCCCAAAATGCAAATTCCGGCAGGCGAATCTTTGGGACGCGCTTTTTGATTGTGCTTACCTGATGCAGTGTGAACGCTCCATTGGTGTTCGTGGCTCCTATGTGTGTGTATTCTTTGCGCGACATCTGTATGCTCAGGAAATACATGATGTGAAGCGTTCCAGCGTGCGTACAATGCTTCTTAGCGGTTTGCTGCTATTGTTAAATACATGAAGCTGTAGTTTGATTTTTGTACATAGACAACAAAGATGGTGGGCTGGTTGTGTTGGATGAGACTGGAGCAAGTCTTTTGGCAGAAAAGATATCTATGTCAGAGCCATTGTTACTTCTTCTCTGCTTCTTTTTCTTAGTGCTTTTGAAAAACTAATGATTGTTGTCAGAACCACCACCAGACTCATCCAATTGCTTAGCATGTCCAGACAGTGCACCAATATTCCATCTTTTAATGGCACATGCAACATATCCCACTTTGGAATCTTGCATGTCAGCCTTTCAGCAACTATGGTAGTTTAGCACACTCTTTGCATGTGTTTCTCTCCAGCCGCATCACTGGATGGGTTGTAGCAAAAAATGCGTCATATTTTAAACTCACTCAAGGCAGATTGCCGTTTTCAGTACATTTTTATACCTCTGAAAGTTCTGGCCTGTCAATGATATGTGCAGAAGAAAGCAATTACAAATGGGTAGAAGAGAATATTTCTAGCTGACCAGCTCTCTAGTCAGTATCCTAAAACATCAATTGTGGTTGATCAGTTAGAGACAACTGAAAAGTAAATTTATTACCTCCTTCCATTATCCATCTATTCATAATTGCATCTCTAAGCATTGCATAACTCTACTTTTAAGATCTTTATCTCAAGCATCAATCCAGTCCTTCCTCCTGCCCCTATGCTGGAACACCGGCATAAGCACATGCCTAGTCTCTACTGCCAAATGTTCTGATTCTTTGTTTTTTATTTCTTTTTTCATATCTGGGATGCTTAGTCTTAGCTTAGAAACAAATAATTATACAATATCATTTTAGTCTGTGTAATAAATCTATTCTGTTTTTCTATGCATGCAATACAATACTGATATCAAATACCGAATTCTGTTTAGAGCATTTCAGCTTATGCCAGACTAAAATAATGAATCATATAATCAGTGTTCTCAGCCTTAATGATGACAAAGTAGTCTCTGGTAAAACACAGATGGAATATGAAATAGCACTTAATCGATACTAAACTTCTTACACATCATAATCTAACACTCAATCAAACAATATAAGCATTGAAAAAGAAAAAGCCAGACCAGTTATTTGGTGATGTTCTTTATGTGTATGTATGTAGCTTGTTAATAGAAAATAATCACCAGTCAGTGACAGAAACTTCTTACAATACCCATTAATATCTATTCATTTCCTCTGATGGTACTGATGGTATATTCATTCAATGACAATTTAAAAACTGACTCAAAACAATGCATAATGTTTACCAAAATAATTTAGCACCATAACAATATTTACTATGGTAGTAAAGCAGACATGCAGCATTAGTGAAGCAATATATGGTGATTAAATAACTCATGCTATGAGCCATATACAGGGGTTAAACAATGAAACTGAAACATCTGTCATTTTAGTGTGGGAGGTTTCATGGTTAAATTGGACCAGCCTGGTGTCCAATCTTCATTAATTGCACATTGCACCAGTAAGAGCAGAGTGTGAAGGTTCAATTAGCAGGATAAGAGCACAGTTTTGCTCAAAATATTGCAATGCACACAACATTATTGGTGACATACCAGAGTTCAAAAGAAGACAAATTGTTGGTGCACATCTTGCTGGCACATCTGTGACCAAGACAGAAAGTCTTTGTGATGTATCAAGAGCCACGGTATCCAGGGTAATGTCAGCATACCACCAAGAAGGACGAAACACATCCAACAGGATTAACTGTGGACGCAAGAGGAAGCTGTCTGAAAGGGATGTTCGGGTGCTAACTCGGATTGCATCCAAAAAACATAAATCCACGGCTGCCCAAATCACGGCAGAATTGAATATGCACCTCAACTCTCCTGTTTCCACCAGAACTGTCCGTTAGGAGCTCCACAGGGTCAATATACACGGCCGGGCTGCTATAGCCAAACCTTTGGTCACTCATGCCAAACGTCAGTTTCAATGGTGGAAAGAGCGCAAATCTTGGGTTGTGGACAATGTGAAACATGTATTGTTCTTTGATAAGTCCACCTTTACTGTTTT
>WMED01030458.1:0-10096 GCA_019650415.1 Pipa parva
TAACACATGGGATATGTTTATCAAAGGGCTACAATTAGGGCATTCATCATGGTTGAAGTGGCATTTCTTAAAGGTGTACTGGGGTAAATATGTGGATTTGAATTCACCAAAAGTAGAAAATTGGGGGTATATCTGTATGTTGGGGGTATCTGTTAGTATTCAACCAATAAATCTGTTGGAAGGTTTTACTATATCTATCTATCTCTATCTCTATCTATCTATCTATCTATCTATCTGTATCTATCTATCTATCTATCTATCTATCTATCTATCTATCTGTATCTATCTATCTATCTATCTATCTATCTATCTATCTATCTATCTATCTATCTATCATAGTATAATGGTAAATTTAACATTATGCATGTCCAATTATACCAATATTAATGCCTTTAGTTATTAGAATTGTGCAGTGTGGTTAGAGCTCCACCTGCTTATACCTTGTTGTATACATGTGAGGAATGTTCTAGAAGATTCTGTACTTTGCTATAGTCAGCCCAGGGATAGGATATCCAATCAGGATCTACCTGTAGTTAATATAAGGACATGTTTTGGTGTGTCCTGGGTCTTTTGCTGGGGAGTGCTGCAGGAGTATCCTCTGCCTCCACTATGCTGGTGGAAGGCTTATACAAGGAACCTAACTAGGGATATACCTGCATGTCTAGCTCACCTTAGGGTGTGAGAGTGGGCAGTGTAGGATATCTATATGGGTAGCAATAGACCCCACCAGGAGCAGAGTGGCCAAGGAGGCCAAGTGCATTCCTTATCTGAATTAGGGTACACAGTTAGGGTTCATTCCAGGACAGGTTTAGGGACTAGGGACAGCCCCTCTAAAATAAGGAATCACTGAGAAGTCCAGCCAGCTGTTGGGGCCTGCCGGAACCTGCTCTTCCTCTGTGGTTACACTTAAACTTTGAAGATGATAAATCTCCTGGTGGTAACTAAATATAAATATTTCCCACATGTGGGTTGCAACTATCTGAAACTGTTCTCTTATGAATATAATGTTCTGTTAGATATGCTAATGTGGATGTGTGTCTCTGCATCACCTAAATGCTCTTATCATCCCTTGTGTGCTCTACTGTGCTACTGATTGTTAATAAATATGTTATTGTTTTATAAAAGAATCACTGGTACCCTGAATATTGTATATTCTGCACCATGTTTGGTTAATGTATTAATAAGTATAATATAGCCCACTCCAATTTCTAAGCGGGGCCTACTTCCCTGAGGGGACTGAGGTAGTTGGGGCTTATGCACTTAAAGGGGAAGTGCATGGTGAATGTAATAATTTAATGGCTCTTAGTACATATCATTTAACAACCCCGTTTATTATCTATCTATCTATCTATCTATCTATCTATCTATCTATCTATCTATCTATCTATCTATCTAGTCTAGTCTAGTCTTACCTAAATTAAATCTATTATTTAGACATATTTGTATTACTAACATTGCTAGCAGATGTACTTTTCTGTTTCTTTAAGTCATTTGTGACATTCCTCTCCCGGTGTTTACATTTGTAAATGAATGTCTCAGCAAATATAGGTGTAAATCTGATCAAACAGTGCTGAGACACGCACAGGCTCTGAGTGCACTAAATGTGTACTGATAATAGTTGCTTGTTCATGGATAGTTCCATTATCTGTGTTTAGGAAATTGTATTTCCTTATGCTAAGTACAAAACAAACAAACAAACAAATGTAGCATTCTATTGGCTTTAAAAAAAAAATTCACTAAACTTCTCCCAGTAATGACTTGTATAGAATGCAGTTACTTACTTTTCACGATTGAAAATGACAAATTCTTGTTGTAATGCATCCAAGCATTCCTGCAAGTAGTCATCCTATTGATAAAACAGACAAAACAGATTCTTATGTTGGCATTCTGATTTATATAAGGGCATCAAAATAACTATTCATATTGCTTCACAGGGGGTTATTCACTAAAGTCCGAATTATTGCGTATAGGTGCGAATTCGCCAGATGAAGACAGTCGCAATAGGCTGCTACTGTCTCAGTCGTGTCTTTATAATGAGAATATTGTCGCAGTTGCAACTTTATTATGGGAGAACTGTCACAATCTTAACATTAAAAATTGTTGCAATTTTACAATGGAGAAATTGTAGCAGATTTGCTATGGAAATCCACTGTTTGCGAATTCGACAGTCGAATTAGAACCTTAGTGAATAACCCCCATAATATCCAGTTTCAGACTGGCCTGCCAGAATACCCACATAGGTCAGCCTTGAGTGTAATGTTACATGTAATGTAACATCAGCAAGGGGGACCTTCTGGTATGCTCCAAACACCTCACACTCTGCTCCCACTAGATGCCAAATTGTTTTGCTCTTGACAAGTATTGTAGTCTAATTCACTTTCTGTCCTTGTGTGTTTTAGCAAATAAAGCAAGCGCAGTAGCAGTTTTATATTAGAAAACTTCTATTGTGCTCACTCTTTTTGCCAAAAACACACAGGAACAGGAAGTGAAGAGGTTTGCTGCACTAATTAAGGGCAAAGTAAATCACCAAGTTATACAGAGCAGGAGGCACTGGTAAAGCATAAAATACCTACTGGTAAATATTCCCCCTTTAAGAATCACCCCTGGAAGCAACAAGCCTATAGTACTCCTTTTGAAATATAGTTATGGCAGCATTGTGGTGGCAATTGATATTGTTACACTATGGATCTATTGAGTTGAATTGTCATAAATTCATTTTTCCCTATGAATTCACTCTTTGATGAATAAGCCCCTAAAGGCCAACCTTACAGATTTAAAAATACTAACATAACAACTCATGTAAAAGTGCATAACTCATAAACTAGCCGAGGACAAGGCATATCAATTATTCTCTAGTAATGTAAACTTACTGACTGAGAACTGTCTTTGCTGTTATCCCTTGATTTGTTCTTTGCAAGTCTTTTTTTCTTTTTATGCAGAGGTCTGGATTCTAATATCATTTCTTCAAGTTCAAATGTGGGATCACAATGTAACCGGCCTTTCTGTGAAGGTAAATTGACAATACTGTTACTGTCAATATAGTAGTACAAACCTGGATATGTTATAGGGAAATACAGTATAGTTGTTAAAATGTATCATAAGTACACATGCAACAGAAATCAATAGATCATGATCTGCTATTAAAGAAGAGCTATAGTGTCTATATAACTGCCCACATACATATAAACCTGTGCTGACCTTTAGGCCTCATCAATCATGCTTGTTTACATTTGAAATGCACAAGATTACAGTGGCTAGGATTCAGGAAAGCTAACTTCTGCGCATGTGCTTAGTTATAACTTAGGTAAACACAAATTTCCTGGTACAGGAGTTTTCTAGTGCTGCTTATTAAAGCATCTTGCTTCACATGAAACAACTACTGGGGAGAAATGCTTCTCGCTAAGTTATAGTACTGCATATATAAAGATGTAATCTCACTATAGTTATACTTTAAATAACATTAATCAAGATTTTATCCAGTTTAGCTTTCATTTAATTTTATGCAGCTCAGTGTTTGTCATCTGATGGAAGAGGAAGATAAATTATTGAGTGGCACTGGGGATGACTCAGTGGTCTTGGTCCATGCTAGGACCAATAAAAAGAAACAGATGGGGCTGGATCCTCAAAAATCAGCTTAGAGGACTAGACACCAAATTAAAAGGAAGGACCTCTAAGGTAGTATTCTCAAGAATATGCCCTGTGCCATGTTCACAGAGGTAGTTCATGGAGTTAGATGCATAGCTTAAGTCATATTGTAGCCGGAAAGATTTTGGGTTTATAGAGCACTGGGCTACCTTTTAAATGAGGTACAGCAAAGATGGATTGAACCAGTTTCAACCAGAATAGACAGTGGTCTGCTTCTTGGCAGTGGCTAAGTACTATGCTGGATGAAAAAAATAATTAAAAGTTAACAAAAACATTGGCAGGTAGATTAGACAAGTGTTGCCTATTACTGATGGGTGGAACAAGGGAAGATAGCGGAGTGTAATGAAAATGGATAAGGAGATCCCTATATTACAGACAAAAAAGGAAAAATGTAATTTAGAATATGTAATACAAAAGTCTTTGAATTAAAGTACAAGTGACAATTTAAAGTGAATATTCACAAATACTGGAAGTGTGTTAGGCAAAATGGGTTGAAGAATATTTTTCTTAAGGAAGTATTGTTGAAACATGGCTCAGTTCTTCACATGATTTGGCTATAGATATAAATGACTTTATGCTCTTTCTGAGGTATCGGACAAAAAAAAGTGGAGTAGTTTGTCAGAAGTGAGATAACAGCTAGTGTGAAAGTAAATAATAAATGGTATATGTGATTCAGCATTATTATTTGTAGAACTTAATACTGAAATAGATAGATGAAATAGAGAGAAGGTAGAGGTTCTTAGCAATACTGAAATAACTGCATTAGCTGGTACAGTGGTAATGATGGGGAATTTGAATTACCCAGAAATGCCAAGAACTGTCAATCTATATTAAAAAGTAAGATTTAGGGGATCACTTTTAACTGATTCTCATGTAATACATGTGTAGCAACACAGATATGTTAGCATAGGAGAAAAACTGACAAGTCCTTAGTATCTGAACCAGTTGTATGGTTTGCTCATCATTCACACATGATTCAGATGTTTTTTGTTTTCATACAAAGATAACTTACATTAGGAACAAAACCAGGTTCCACTTTCTTATCAAGTATGTCTTCCCAAACAGTATCTGATAGAAAGTTTGAAGTCTGAATATCCAGGAGGCATGAACATCGATTTTCAGGGTTTACAGTCAATAACTGAGAATAAAAACATTGAAAACAAAACAACATTAAATATTTTTGGAAAAAAATGCATTTGTCAACTAAATATCCCACACTGTTTTCTATTATTTCTTGACAGTTTATTAAAATTATATGATATCTTTAATTATTGCTCTGAAATAACATACCTAAAACAAAAATTTACAGTGAAATAACATCATAACTCCGTGTCTAACACAGATGATCTATAACTATTCAGAAAATGCCTTTGACTTACATTACTCAAAAGCCTCCATTGTAAAGTGTATTGTCAACTATGCTGAATAGAATGTTTAGTGCACCTGCAGCTGACTGAACAAATTTATTAGGAAGTGTAGTTCTTTGCCGTAAGAGCAATGAGGTTATGGAACTCTCTGCTTCAGAAAGTCATTATGAGTGATGGGTACTAGATAACTGGAGGTGGGTTCTTTATCCAGATAATTATTCTGATTTACATATTTGGGGCGAAATGTATTAATCTCAGAAAAGCCAGTTTTGGCTTTTCTGAGTTTAATTGGGTGAATACCCAGAGGTTTCTCATGGTAAGTATTGTGAGATTTGTTCCAATCGATACTTACCAAGAGAAACTTTTACTATTGAATATTTCCATGGAAAGGGTAGCCATACTACACTAATGTGAAGTATTCTACACTAATGTAATGTATGACTACCCTTTCCAATTATATATTCAATGGGAAAAGTTTCTCTTGGTAAGTATCGATCGCAACAAATCTCATGATACTTATCGCGAGAAACTTCTGGGTGTTCACCCAATTATTAAACTCGGAAAAGTGAAAACATGTTTTTCTGAGTTTAAGAAATATCGTCCTTGTAGTCGGGAAGGACTTTTTTCCTTAAAGTGTACCTGTCACCTCAAAACTGTAATAATAATTTATTTTCTACTAATGAATAAACATTTTTGTAAATATATATGTATTTTAAAAAAATGATCCTTTATACAGTGTTTCTCTCTGTCATCTTCCCTGTCAGCCTGCCTTTTCTTTCCCGAGTTGGGTGGGTGAGGCTAAATGATGATTGACATTATAGCTCCTCCAATCAGATCCCTGCTATATCCTGATTTAAGGGATCTGATTGGAGGAGCTATACTGTCAATCATCATTTAGCCCACCCAACTAGGGAAAGAAAAGGTAGGATGACAGGGAAGATGACAAAGAGAAATGCTGTATAAAGTTACATTTTTAAAATATATATACTGTATATTTACAAAAACACTTATTTCATTAGTAGAACCTAAATTAGTATTAGTTTTGAGGTGACAGGTGCACTTTAAGATGAGGGTAACTGGCTTTTGACTAACAGGTTTTTGTTTTTTTTTTGCCTTCCTCTGGATCAACATTTCAGGATAATAGGCTGAACTGGATGGACTTGTGTTTTTTCAGCCTTATAAAGTATTTTATTATTTTGCTATATAATGAAGGATTTCAAAGGGATGACTATATTATTAATATATGAATGTGCAGGGTATATTAGAGCTTACATATTTCAAAGCGTAAATTCAGCATATATATGTATTTTGAATTGAAGTATAATTATCACTATAATGAAACTACATAGAAAGAGACTGCAAGTAAAACAGCCCAGTACATTATAAACTAGTAAAAAAGCTAACTGCATTTTAGGATGCAATATGTGTAATACTGTATTCAATTCTCATACCCTTTATTCCTCACCCAAATCCCTTATTTTATTTATATTTGCTCACTGTATCTCTCATACAACTCTTAGGCTGATGGCAAGCCTGCAAGTTAGTACTGGGAAATGATATACATGGGGGGAATTCACGATTGTGTGAAGTGAGCCGAAGGCACTAGTGAAACAAGGTAGCTCTTATATAAATCAATGAATTGTAAATATTTGAATTTTGCAGCAAATTGTTTGGTTTCCTTAATGTCATTCCTCATTTTCTTGCAGGATAAAAAATATAAAAATATAAAATTACAAATAAAAACATCTATTCAGCAGCAAGTCTTTACAAACTCATAGTCGTTCTAATTCTAATAATAAAATAGCTATAGTATCAGAAATCTGAAAAGCAATTGTAAACATTTTGTGAGTTTTTATTCTAAAATACCCCCCTTGGCTTGACATTTAAATGGGGCTTATTCATGAAAGTCCAAACAGCTGCGGAAAGGTCTGAATTCCCATTCATTCACCTCTTCTTATCTCTGCATATTCAACAAACTCTGCAATGTGACCAAATCAAGACCAATTCAGATGCTTATGATGTCTGTGGACTTACAGTTCTCTTCGCATTACTGTGCACTTTTGCCTATTTACCAAGTGATTGAGTGCATTAAAGTGACAAATTTGCAAGACATACTGCTCTGAATGCAGCAGTTTGACTTTCACAGTAGCAAATTAGGGGGTCGATGGCAGGACTCCTGTTTGGCATAAGGTGACTATTTATTCAAAAGTAAAGACTGCGATCAAGTGACAACATGAGCTAGGGATATGGTGACATGGTGACATAATATTGCTGACATAATACTACTTCATACTATGCAAGTCATGGCATCTGCCGCTGTTTGCTTCTTCACTATAAGAATCCGCTGCTTAGTGAATAAGGAGTAACAAATTTGCCTTAGCAACCTGAAGTAACATCAATTTAAAACTTGTACATTTAAAAAATAAAAAATACTTTTTAGTCTTTGGATGCCTGGAGGCTGCAGCAGTCAGATGGTACCACACAGCATTACAAATTTCTATGTTTTCTCTTATAAGGATAATATTAATTATTATTTCTGCTTTTAAAGTTATTATTTTGGTGTGCTAAGTTTATATATTAAAATAGCTAAACTGCTACATTATATAAAAAGAGTAAGACATACAATGCATACTTCTGCTGGCAATTCATTTAACTCAGCGGTTCTCAACCTGTGGGTCGCAACCCCGGCGGGTACCACTGCGGCACCCAGAAGCACCCGCAGGACCCTTCTTATAAGGGTTCCTGCAGGGTGACGTCAGCCAAAAACGTCAGAGCCAGGGGTCGCGGCCAAAAAAGGTTGAGAACCGCTGATTTAACTGGAAACTTCAGTAAATGATGAATGCAGCCAATGGCACTAGAGGGCGCTCTATAAACTTTTCTACTTCATTTATTCCATGGAAACTCCTGGAGATCAAATAGACCAGAAAAGTAGAATTGTATCTAGAATTTAAAACTATATTCATAGGTTCTTAAACATACCTACAATTATTGGTAAATAATGTAGCCCTTGGCATTTTGGGGCTGATACTGTTAGTTGTGTGTTTTAGTATACTTGATAAAGGTCAGGGAGTGGATTTCCTATAGTATGCCTGGACTTCACTAAACCAAAGATATAAATAGGAATAAAATATATAGAAAATATAAGTGAGCAAATATTAATTCATAAAGTTTACTTAACAAGGTCCTTTTCTATGTGATGTGACATCTGTAAGGAAGACAACTCCCCCTTTGTCCACTGGTGTTGCACCAAGAACATGCAATCTATGACAATGTTAAGCATTTGAATTCTATTGGTAGTGTATTTAACACTGTTTACCCCAACTGGTATTATATAATCAGGGAAAACAGTGTTAAAGATCCAGTCAGGTTAAGTTTTAATGCTGTCAGAACTTCAGCAGTGACATCATAGGTCTAATTTGCATTTATAATGTATTCAAAATGGTTGCAGATCAGTGTAAAATTCAGTAGGACAGTACAGACCATACAGAGCTAATCTGGATTTTATAATACAATGATTTAGGAGGCAGGTAAGCGGAGTACTTTATTGTATGTGTTAAATTGTGTTTATGTATTTGTGTGACGTTGGGTTTTGGTTCTTCTTCAAAGGCAGAATCCATATTGTTACCTGCCAGAGGCACAAAGATATATAAATATTATTTTACATCAAGAGCAAAATTCATACAAATTATTCACTATTAATCATTAGATCCACAATATGGATCTAATGTCATTTTTGATTAATCATTCTGAAGAAATGTATCGGATAACCTTGACAGGTTACACATCTTCCAACTTTCTTTCACATCATACAGAAATACATGTAAAACTGATATGAAAAACAGAAAGTTGCCTTGTTTTTCAAGGTTATTAGCAATGCCTACTTATTTCATTGTGTGATGGATAATTAGCTAATTGAATAGGCGGTTTGCTAACATCTCATAAATGTAAATTGATGCTTGACAGCTGGATATCCCATTAATCATGCAGACACAGTGGTGTGTGGTTGTACGGAAGCTAAGTGTGGGTGGGTATCACATTTTCACTTGTGACATAAATTGTACATTATCTCTTCCGCTTCCATTGTTTAGTGAGTCACAAAGTCTAGCAGGGTCCTTAAAATGAGTTAAAATGTAATAATTTCTACATAAACATTGGCAGCATAACTTACATGAACTGTTTCAGCAATAGCAACAAGATCTGTGTACAAAAGCTAATCAATAGATCCCATACCTCAGCCATTTTATCAGAGTGGTCATTTGCAAATGATATGCTTGCATATTTGCTATGATATTACTGCTCCGAGCAGCTGATATCATAAATCTACTTTAAACTGCTACAAATGTCAATAGTACATATGGGTATTGGAAAAGGAAGAATTGCATCATGTCCACACCTTTAGACTATGTAGGGATATAGGATCCCCAAGGATCCCTACTTAATAACCCATTAGTCTCCCTCCCCACTTTCTCACCATTGCATATAGTCAGGGAAAGTTAGGTTCAATATCAGCTGGTATGATTTTTCAGACTAGAAGTTAAATGATATAATTCTCAGTAGATCTTTAGTTTTCCACTACTTGTGAAAGATACTTTTGAATTGAATTAAACTGGTTTGCAATAAAGTAGATCAGTAACCATTCTGCATTTAATTCCATTGTTATTTTTTTCCATGTGTAAAATTAAGTTAGAGAAATTCACCAAATTAGGAAAACTTCCTGAATTGTTTCTAAAAGTCTAAATTTGTACAGGTGTTTGCATCGGACATGTGTGGATGTTGTGATACATAATTAAAGTTGGAGAGCAAAAAGGACCCCTTTTACCAGCGCACACCCTGACTGCTGCCTATACACAGCTTGCACCTTTGGAACAAATTTACTTCATTTTCCGGGCTGCATCCATCCGCTTTTTGATTTTGGCCATTCAGGAGATCTGGTTGGTAAAAAGTCCATAGTGTTTTCTTACATTATAAGGAATGTGGGGGGGATGATGGCCTGGATTCCTGGTATAGCTATTTAGGATATACAGTATACATACACAGGCAATTTCAGCAGCGGTGTCTCAGTTACTCCCTCTTTCAGACATTTT
>WMED01030461.1:0-10096 GCA_019650415.1 Pipa parva
GCAATTAATTGCTGTTAAGCTGATCACTCTTTATAACATTCTGAAGTATATGCAAATTGCAATTATAAAAACTGAAGGAGTAGACTTTGTAAAAATTAACATTTGTGTCATTCACAAAACCTTTTGGCCATGACTGTACAATGTCACCAGAGTACTAACAGAAACCTTTTGGTAAGCACCCTAATTCACCAGTTTTAACTGGTGAAGTCAAATCCACATATTCATACTAGTACGCCTTTGGTGAATGTCACTTCAACACATGAGGAATACCCAAATTGTTGTCACATTTTCAGCACATAGACATAAAGTGATATATAAGTATGTGGTTAGCATAAATTGTCGAATTGGGTAAGAATTCACCAATCTGCAGAAAATAACAATTTTTGATAAATAAGAGAAGTTTGTGAACTTTCAAATAGCTTTGAATTCCGACATTTATGCATCGATTTATACTGTTATAAATATGACCCATATATAATTTAGTCTTACTTCACCTGTTTCCTCCTGATCTAATCTACTACATAGAAACTGCATAGCATCTGTAAGAGAATACATTCAGCCATTAAAGCTTGATTGCTGTAGAGTCAATTGAGTCCTCTGGAAGTCCCATAATAAAATATGTCCTTTCTCAGCATTTACCTCCATCACTGGAACCTCTACAGTTTAAAATATTTTTTATGAACTACCACTCTAACCTTTAGCCTATAGTTGTCCAGCTTTTGTCTCAGATGCATTGCTTACTATCCGCAGCTATCATATCTGTACCTAAAAAGCTTTTCTATACATTTTAAAATCCTTTGTAGCTAACCAAAAATCTTAGTTCCACCCCAGCCCTATTTGTGCAAATACTTCTCATAATATGTTTTTTTTCCCAGTATGTCACATATGAAATCTTTATAATCCTAAATTACATTCACTGATTTATAAGGATTATCCTGTTAAAAGAAAAGACAAATAATGAGATGGCAAAATGCAAGATATTTGATTTTGTTATTATTACAAGCGTCACCAGTATATTTTGTTTTTACACTGGAGCTTTTAAAGAATATTCATGTGATCTAAAAATAAATTGCATACAGCACAAGCTTAAAATGCAGCCAATCTGTCAATAATATAGCAGTTCTGCAATTATCACCACCTGCATTATGATGCAATGGGTTTAAATTACGGAGGGGTTGTGGCAGAAACCCCACTGACAACAATTAGCATAAAAAATGTTCTACAATTTAAAGCAGTGGGAGGGAATTATCAAAGGTTAACAGACTAAATATAACTATCGTTTTGACCATAAAATCAAAGTGCTTTGAAGCTAAATCTGGGTTCTATCATTTAGCCAATAATAGGATTATCACATTTGGAAGGATTCCACCTTGCAAAGATGGTCTAGTTTGTATTCCACATTAGAAATGATTTGAAGTTAACGAAAAATGACGCAGGATTTAAGCATTTCATGTAAACAATACAGCTTGTATCATATTAAGAGATGAATACATTAAGAATTAATTCTCAGGGGAGGAAAGGGCATTGTTCATTGTCATTTTTCCATAGTTAGTATTTACTCAGTATAAAACCTGCCATACAAGATACATATTAGTCAATCAATCAGGACATTGTTAGCCAAATTATTGCTCTAAAAAATATCCTGTACATTGCTATCATAATGTGTATTTTAGTCAGATTAGGGTGTATTGTTCAGAAATGTCAATAACCCAGCTGAAGTCATGCTTTCTGCTAGCCCATCAGTTGGCACCTGTTGCCAAACTGCCTAAATTACGGTCCTTAGGCCTGAAACTGAAATAGCTGGATAACTTTAATTAGGGCCTGTGTCATGTCAGCCTAAGCCCTAAAAAAATAAAAAACCTCTCTCTCTCTCTACACACACACACACACACACATATATATATATGCCCTAAAAATCCTCTCTCTCTCTCTACATACAGAGTATATATATATATATATATATATATATATATATATTGTATATATATATATATATATATATATATATATATATATATATATATATATATATATATATATATATATATATATATCTCTATGGAATACCATCCCACAAAATATTCACACAAATGTGAGCCATTTATTGCAAACAAGAGAATTAATTCACACACCCAAAAGAGTAGTTTTTTATTCAAGAAAATGCTGCAAAACTGTGTACACCCCAGTAAAAAAATATAGACTACAAAATGTGAATTAAGAAGAATTTAACCACAGGTAAGTGTAAGAGCAAAATTTACTAATGCCGAAAATGTTTTTGCCTGAAAATCACCAAAAATTGAGCAAAAAATAGGGGCAATAAGGTCAAAAAAATGCTTTTCAACCTTGTCATCTATTTTTCATTCAATTTTCATGCGAAAAACAGCCAAAAAAGTTTTTAAAAAAATCATTTTAAACTTTAGTGAATTTCACCCTAATTATTCAAAAAGTGCCCAGCTGACAAGCTAACTAAAAAAGGGTGTTTTATAACAATGAAAACCCTTCTGATTTCATGCTGTCAGCAATGGCACCACATGGAAGAGAAACGTAACAAGACCTGAGAAACAAAATAATTTCTATACATGAGAAATGTGAAGGCTACAAGAAGATCAGCAAAATCTTACTTTTCAAAGGTTTCTGTACACATTTATGTTGAACACTGTATATATCAATCAAAGTCGGCCATGATCTTTTATCTCTAAGTCCTCTGACTGCTGTTATTTTTTCATTAATCATATTTACACCCAGGCTGGATTCAGCAAATTGCTTTTTTTTTGGTGTTCCCTTTACTGGGAATATATAAAATTATTTTAAGTCACAGATTTTGATCATATATAGACAGGAGTCTACAGGCTGAGAAAACAAATTTGTAAATTGTAATTATTGCCAGTAACACCAAAAAAAGAAAATTGCTAATTGTATTGATATTGAAGTTCTTCTTCGGTAGCATAAGGAACTAAGATATACTAAGTGGGTTAGTGGATAGTTTTTACCACAGCCAGAGTTGATAAAAGTTAATGCAGAGGAGTGAAGTCTAAGGAGTCTCTTGGTCTTCACCCTTATCTCCAGCTATTAGGGACTCCCAGGTCATGACCCTTGGGTTACTCCCGAATGCTGGCAGCTGGTGTAGACTCACACAGGAACATTAACAGAGACATACATTAGCTGAACTGAACATGAAACACAAGATCACTTGGAGCAACATAGTAGGATTATCACTCACAGCACTCTTGGAGAACATAATGGAACTAACGCTCATGGCACCTTGGAGCAACTTAGAATACATAGACCAACACTTGGAAATTCACTTAGTTGTTATACTGCATGAACAACCCACTGCTGTGTTTGACTGTGCTGAAGAAGACGTTGCAGTCCCATGGCAGACACTTGCAGTAGTAGGTGAATTGCTACTACTAAGTAGAAATTATTGATTCACACAGAATACCAAGAAAACCATTAGAGTACTTGCGGACAGACAATTGAGTCCGCACTCTGCAGCCCTCAAGTATTTGAATCTCCTGTCCCTAACATCACACCTGATGTCAGGTGGTGGAGATAGTTGCAGAACCCAGTATTACTAGGTTGCCTAGCAGCCTGGCGCTACCTGCTCAACTGAGCACTGACAAGGAGATTCAAGCAGTGCTTGACCATTGCATTTCTGATTTTCATTGGTTTTCATTATCGATTATCGCCTTCTCTCTTGATTGACGACCCACCTTTTATATGTGTGTGTATTATATACATTTGTGTGTGTGTGTATATATATATATATATATATATATATATATATATATATATATACATATACAGTGGTGTGAAAAAGTGTTTGCCCCCTTCCTTATTTCCTGTTTTTTTGCATGTTTGTCACACTTAAGTGTTTAGGAGCATCAAATCAATTTAGACAATAGTCAAGGACAACACAAGTAAACACAAAATGCAATTTGTAAATTAAGGTGTTTATTATTAAAAGAGAAAAAAAATCCAAGAAATAACTGCCATGCCAATTCAAATGATTTATTTATTTTTACAGGATCAATAAAAACTACTAGGTTGAGCACATTTAATTTTTTTTCATGCCTAATGTACACCTGACCAGAAATAGTGCCCTGATTCCTGAATACTAACAGCACAACAAATACCTATCGAGTGGGAACATGTCATACCCAGCTCCTCCTGCTGCGGGGGTTATTGACTAAAGTCCGAATTGTTGCACAAAGGTGTGAATTTGCCGGCTAACAACAGTCGCACACTACTTAATAGATGGATACTATCACAATCGCGACTTTACAATGGGAATATTGTCACGGTTGTGACTTTATTATTGTCGCAGTTGCAACTCTATTATGGGAATCTGATGTTTAGTCAATAAGGTGTAGAGAATCAGGGCGTAGTTGCCTGAAGTGATGAAAATTCACTTTGACAGTAAAATTCTCACTTTAGTCAATAACCCCCTGTGTTTCTTTTGGATGCAATCTAGAATAACCTGATTGAAGATGTCACAAAAATAACTTCCTGACAATCTCTTCCTGGATATGGATGCTACTGGTCAGGCTGCCACTCCAGGGCACTGTATTGTTTCTGCATTGTGAGCTGAACACATAGCTCCCCAAAATGAGTTGTTTATCCTATATTTTATTTTAGAAAGTCACATTTACCATTTAAATGTATCATTTAAATAATTTGTATACACACTTCCCCTGCATAAATTATATAGAAATATTAATAAGGACACTTTTTTTTTTTTGTATATTTACATTTGCTTTGTTAGATCCTCCAATATTAGAAATATACGAAGAAAAAATTACACTGATTGCTTATTTGACTTTTTGATTCTTTGTGTATTGCATGTGTGTGTGTATTGTGCGCGTGCTCGTGTGTCCATAAATACATACAGAGAGTGTTTTTCTTCTCAGAAGGTTAAAAACAAGAAGTGTGACACTGACCCCTGTCGTCTAGAAAATATCTTCAATAAATATTCTAAACCAAAGTAGAAGGCAGAAAAACATACCTATCTTGTTTCTGTTAGATGTCAACTATCACTAGCTGTGCTCTTTAATAGCAATACGGAGTATTTACTTACACTGTAGCTTGCGTAGTTAGGCTACAGATGAAATTTAAGTGTTGCTTTCAAAGTCATGTGTCAAATAGGATAAATTCTAGGAGGTAATCAGCACCTACAGTGATACTGACTGATTGCAAAAATTATAACAGACTGAATGGTTCCAAATAACTGCAGTTGTAGATGTAAGGAAAAATAATGTCATGCTTATTTGTAAAATATGGACTTTCTAATTGGAAAATACTTTTTATACATAGCCATTTTAAGTTTTACAAGCACTACTACTACAGCTAAAGTTATTTATCTTGTTTTTTTTACAAAACAAAAGATGCAAAAGATAAACATAAATATGAAGTTTTGATGAAAGGATTGGCTCATATCTTATACAACTGGATTGCCAACCACTTTCAAGGTGGCAGTCACTTATTTACATTACTGCACAGAAGGGTCACTGCAAAGCACCAAAAAAAAAGACAACAACCTTTTGCTTCTGTGTATGGAAGTATCCTTCCCATTTAGATTGTATGCTTTATGGGGCAGGGACCTCCATCCTTATGTTTCAGTAACTTAGGGAGTTATTCACTAAGGTGAGAAATCGACTGTCAAATTCGCAAACAGTGGATTCCCATAGCAAACCCACGACAATTTCTCCATTGTAAAGTTGAGACAATTTTTTAGTGTTAAGATTGTGACAATTTTCCCATAATAAAGTCACGACTGCGACAATATTCTCATTATAAAGACGTGACTGCGACAGTAGCAGCTTATTACAACTGTCTTTATCTGGCAAATTCGCACCTATACGCAACAATTCCGACTTTAGTGATTAACCCCCTTACATTGATGTTTCTTTATGATTTTATGCTTGCAATTTATATCAATTGTACCATGCTAAGCATTTTTCCCATACCGTTGCTATATTTGTATTGCTGAACCGTACAACTCTGCATAACTTAGCGGCACTTTATAACTATACAATACAATATAAGCGGGGATGCATACTCCCCAACATAAAAAATATCCTGAACAAAGAAAGGGAAGATGTGGAAAGAGCAAGGGAGGATAACTTGTAGCATTCTAAATTAGACATCAACTTCAAGAAAACCAGGAGTCAAAGGAAAAATCAGGACATGTCTCTATCCACAAACCAGCAAGAGAAGTCACTGCCCAGAGGGGGATAGCATAGTACACATTCACTAATGCAAAAATAATACAATACAATCTCAAAGTAATAATATGCACAAAAGTAAAAAGTAAATCAAATAATAAATACACATGCATGCATGAAAAATATACACAACCAAAATATAGATATAAATTTAAATCAAATTATTTAACAACAATTACAGATAACACCCTCTAAAAATATACAGGGGCAGGGGCCACAGCAGAGAATTTGACTTACAGTTTCCATAGATAAAAGGTGATTACCATTATGGTGGAAGCACAGTTGATAAGGACTTTTTGTCATTTTGTTAAAGTGATCCATATAATTAAAGGTGAAATGTGGTAGCAGCATTCAAACAGATAAGTTCTTGCTGGAGTTATATGAATTGCCTGAAATCTACAGAAGCACAAACCATATTCCAACCAGTTTAATTAATCGCTTGCATACCTGTAAGGCTACACTATGTGTTCTGTCACAGTTCAATTCTGACATAGGTGGTTTACTGCTTAAAAACACTTATGCCAGCACCTTCAAGCAATTCTCCCACAATTATTTATATTATTGACATTGTGGTAAACCTTACAGCAACCAAAGCAGTCTTGTACTAAGACTAACAGCACTCTGGGAAGCAAGAGTAAACCTGACCACAACAGCTCAAGGTTCCAGCAACCATGAAATACTGCTAAAGAAAGTAATAGGGGCATAATAATAATGAACATCGCCAGTGACAAATCAGCCATCTTGTTACAATACCACCTTCAACCAGCAAATTGCTACACTAGTGGCACTTAAAAGCTATAACTATTAGTACAGCCACAGACAAGCCACTGTGTGGTTCACAGATATGCTCTAGTGGCTGTTGTGTGGCCACAGACAAGTAAAAGAGGTAACTAATGCAGATAAGTTTCAGTGGCAACAACCCACCACTGCCCCCATACCTCTTTCAGCCCTTTTTGTTATCTCCTCTGTGTATGTGAACTAATAGATTGGTGAATACGGAGACAGAAAGGGAAGCTGTCCATGTATGACAACCCCTCAAGTCTATGCCATAAGCTCCCCAGTGTTGGCAATGTCACCTGAGGTAGCAAGATTTTTAATTAGGTGCATGCTATAATGCACATGCTACACTTGTGTTGTATGTGAAACAAGTCTAATTTAGGGAAAAACGTATTAAAATCGGTAAAATTACCAAAATCGCGATATCGAACGTTTTTTACCAATATCAGTAATATCGATATCGTGATATTGCAATTTTACCGATATCGAAATATCGAATTTTTTAGCCATTCTACCATTGAAATCAATGGTCCGTCCGAATTTCGATATCGGCAATATCGATATCGCGATATCGGTAAAAACTGGTCAATATCGCGATTATCGATTTTAATAAATTTCGCTCTAAAAATAACAGAAAATATTAAAATTAACATTGATTTATTTTTGCTCCTGATTTGACCTTGAACAGGCCAAACATGTAAATGAACCTCCCACCAAAGATGGCACCTAACGAGAAATGAAAACCAATATTGTACTGAGATGAACAGGCAAAAACAGGACATAATCATTAGCTAATGTAGATAAATAACTATGAAAGTCAAAAGCCATTGTTCCCTGTCAGAGTGGACAAAATGATACCACAGCTGCCATATCAAGCAGAGAAATAGAGTCCACTGACAACTGCAAAGGTCCCACAAAAAAAGACATATGCAAGCAGACAAGCTCTATAACAACTCCTAGGGTAGAGAGGCCCACAATATCATTTAAAATATACTGTAGATATACTCTACTGTTGGAACAAGGAGAAGTGCTCTGAGCCTCCCTGACAAAAGACATACAGTAAGTTGAAAATTTTGCTTTCCTCTGCCTTTTGGTGGCACTTGACGTTTGAAATTTACAAAACTGATTTAGGCAGAAAATAGGGAGTCCAGAAAGCAGAGTCACAGTGAACAATGTGAAAGTTGCCACATTGATTTTTTAGAATCCAGTTCCAGTACCACAGGTGACACTTCTGTTATTGATGCATATATAAAGAGCCTCTCCCCAATATAATAGTACAGCAAATACACCGAGAAGTAATGTTTTGTATAGAAAACACTGGTCTGGATGAACTTGTTGGCTTTTGCTTTAGCCCATTTGAATCCAGGACTGAGAAAGCTAGGTCCCCATACCTTTCTTAGTTGTTTATTACAGTAAAGAATAATGGAAGATAAACCCACCTTACTGTGTAGCTATGACATAATGTGCCTATAAGTTAAAACATACCATAGCAGAATATTAAAGGCTGACAAGGTATCATTTCACCTCTTCAGCAGCTCAACAATTGCTCTTATGTACCACACAAGCCTCAATCAGCCTATAATAAAACAAATATAACAAAATATAAAATAGCTTTTCAACTGCTTGCATAAAGGAGAGACTGGGAATAATAGCACAGGGAGGTTCTTTCTCAGAGAAGTACTTTCTTCTCTTGCTCAGGAGCTATGAATTCTCTTTCATTTCTGCAACCAGGAGATGGAAAGAAAAGTAAGGGGGGTAAAAAGTTGGATTTCTGTTTTGTCTTTAGATGCAAAAACATGTCACTGTACCCTTCTTCATTGTGTGAAAATCATGCCCACGGTGACAACCAGAGAATTCACAAATGCTGAATTGTACAATGCAATCACAGATGGCTTATGAACACAATTTGTGATATATGCCTCTGAAGGAAAATTATTGGTTCACTGCAACCATCTGAATTATACATGCCAAATGTAATATTTTAGAAGTAAATGCTTTGAAATGAAATCCTGAAGGCACAGATTTGTGTTCACTTGTTAATACCATCAATTTATGTTCCCTACGATAATAGTTATTCTGCACAGCTTAGCTTAAACATCCTGCAAAATTCCACTATGTAATATAAATTCATTTTCTGCTCTCCAAGTTCAATCTTCCCAATGTTAATGTTACAAAACCACACTTACATACTAAGCAGGATCATTGCTAAAAAAAAAAGATTGCTTCTACAGGACATTAAGAGCTACAGTATTGCTAAATGTATACAGGGGGTGCCATAACGTATGTATTTAGGGAATCCCCTACAATATGACACAAGGGGACATTTTGATCAAAGTCTGAATTTGTACCAAAATGGTGACAAAATGTTTTTTTCCATACTTTACCGCTTTTTGACCATTTTGCCTAATTATCTAAATCAGTGATGCCCAACCTTTTTTGGCCTGGGGGCCACATAAAATTGTGACATGTGTGTCACGGGACACTTCAATGTTGCGACTTTTAAAATCGCGAACGTAACAAATTTTACAGTAACAGCTGTGACAATTTTCCTTAGTAAAGTCAAGACAATATTCTCATTATAAAGACAGGACTTTGACAGTAACAGTCTATTGCGACTGTCTTTAGCTGGTGAATTCATACTTATATGCAACATTTCGGATTTCAGAATTTGGGTCGCGGGCCGGATAGCACCAGGCCACGGGCCGGATATGGCCTGCGGGCCGTAGGTTGGGCATCACTGATCTAAATGTATCACAGCAGGTTTCCATTTGCACCAGAATTTTCAGAGACTATTTTTGAATCAGATTTTAGCTCCACAACTTTTTAAATTTGACTTGCCGATATATAATAATCAATTGTATTCCGTTATAAACTATTTTTTCCTTAATTACTTTGCTTAATGTCTTAGTGGAGAATTGTGAAGTGGAAATTGGAAAATCCTGCTGAAATCACAGTGAAGTGCAACAACAATACTGTACACAATATTGCCATGACAATATGTAGAAATCATACAAAAAAAGGATGGATGAGCACAATTCAATATACCGTATTTTTCGCTCTATAAGACGCACCTGCTGATAAGACGCACCTAGATT
>WMED01030462.1:0-10096 GCA_019650415.1 Pipa parva
AAACTCTATATTTTAACTGGAAAAGTTGGGGGTCATCTTATACGTCCAGTCATCTTATACACCCGCAAATACGGTAGATCTGCGCAGCAACTTTACTTGCGGCCTGCCCGAACCCAGACATATATGCGCACAGACACTTTGAGCTCACAAGCTGTTACAGGAGGCGACGGAGCAGGAGGAGAGAAAAAGCCTGGGGCCAGATAGAACACCGGCACTTTTCCACTGAGACAGCAGCAGTGGAGGCGACCCAAAGGAAACAGGAACCGCACCAACAGGGAGAGGTTAGTGAAGAGACAGCTGATGTTCAAATAACTTAGAAAATTGAAAACTTGCATGTGTATTTTATTACTATATTGTTGGGGGATATGGGGCAAGTGGGGCTCGGAAATTCCCCTTCTTCTCAGGTGGGGAATGATAGAAAAAGTTTGAGAACCACTGCTGTAATCTATTAAATGCTTAGGTAAAAATCTTTCCCCGGGAGCAGGGTTTTTGTAACATTTCAAGATTGTTAACATTTTTTTGCAAACTGCTAAGTGTAATATAAGTAAAGTATATTGCCAGTAAAAAGATACAATGTAATCATAGTCCAGGCCTTAGAGCAGCAATGGATAAACATGTCAGAGGTGGCACGCTGAGACATTTTTGCTGACACGTGTCATGGCCCCGTTCATGTCACACTCTCATGTGATCCCATAGCAAATCTGCGACCGTGACAATTTCCCAGAGCGTATTCGAGACAATCTACTTTAGCATTATTGATTTTTCCCATGTGAAAACGGCGACAATTTATCATTGTAATTCCGTGACAAATTTCCATTGTAAATCTGCAACAATTTATCTATAATAAAAATTTTGACATGCAGATCTCAAAAGGTTAGTCATCACTGACTAAGAGTGTACAAAGAAACAGACTTATTTTGAACTACTGTATCTCAGCACTGCAGTGTCTTCATTTAAACACTAGGCGAGCCCTAATAAAACATAAAGCATGATTTCCATGATTCAGTGTTGCTTTAAATTAAATAAAAAAGCAAACTGCTGTGCCTTTCAAGGATTCTTAATATCTGTTTTCAAGGGAAACAAAGCTTAGGACCACCTGTCCCATGAAGTCCCAAGTGCGGCTCAGTAACCAACTTGCGTGAGCTGCTCTGATTAAATGAAATTTGACTATAATGCATCTTAGCTTTCCAAGGTCTCAAATTTTATGGAAGAAGTGAAGAGCACTGATTGGCTGGAATGTATTCCAATCACTGTTCTTTATGCCAACATCTACAGGGTGCAGCAGACTAAAAAGGGGCATCAGCTAAACTACTGATCTGTATAATTCAACTTTGCAGCACTTGCAATCAGAAAAAAAAATGCTAATAATTATTGCCTAATTGCTGAGGCCGGAGAACCCCGTTAATGGAAACATATTAAAAAAATAAAGGGAAAGTACACCTCACTTATAAATATGATTTATCTTTCCATTAGGCAAGGCAACCATCCACATTTTTAGCTTCCCAAAGCACAAGTGCAGGGTGTACATAGCTGAGAATAGATGTCAGGAAGGAAAGGAAAACAAATTTCAAGAATCCGCTTGACTGCCAATATCAATTTGGCAAAGCAGTAATTTTAGATAAATACGTTTAATGAGATGCATGCTGTTGAGTGTACATTAAGAACACGAAACCCTTCATTATAATTTATGTTGCACCAAGAACTTATGATTTCAGCACCAATACAGGGAAGAAAAGTTTAATAATTATTAATTAATCTTTCTCTATGCTGCATAGCTCAGAGGCATTGTCTTACAGCAAACATTACTGGAACAGTAAAGGATACAGTCTTTCTAGCGCATTTATATAGATATATATTGAAAGAGTATAACATATAAGCACAGGGGCACCACAATAGGGATCTCAGTAGTCAAAGCTGCAATTGGGCTCAAACCCCAGGGAGATGGATGCCCTGAGAAATTTCTGCCCCCACTGCTAACCCACAGCATGTGCATCCAATGCCCCCCAAACTCAGTAAGTTTTCTTTACTTTGTCAGCAGAAGCATGAGAGGTGGCGCACTGTGAGGGGAGAGGGCTCCAGATTCCATCATTCATGGGTGCCCAGAGATCCACAGAGGCACAATTGACAAGATTTATAAGATATGTATTATAACAACATATAGGAGCTGAGTAACTATTGACTGTGTATATCATTTCACTTTCAAATTCAACTGATAACTTTGATTTAGTGCACTAATAAGGAAAACTAGTGGCAGAAATAGAAAGGTAAAGGGATTGCATCTGTTCCAGTGCCCAGAGTAATTAAAAGACCCTACTGCTTAAATTATGCTTAATGCATAAAATATCCCATAATATGATTATTAAACAACCCACTATTAAATGCCCAGAGAAGAATCTCACAAAAAAAGATATGACCAGAAACAGAGGGGCATCATTAACAATATAGCACTAGTTAGGGGCATGGGTGTTAGAGCAGTGAATAAAAGGGACCCATATTATATACAGGGTCCCACGCATAACTTCATAAGGTAAGCATTAGATTGCATCACATCTCTGAGAGTATGTGACACATGCAGTGCCTTTGAGTGCATTAATTTCATCATATAGCTTATGTCATACAAGGCATTTTTATATCCACCCATAGCCCCAGTTGATTTTGCACTATTGCTCTGCAGTGACTGGAAAACAGGAAGACTTGTTAGATACTTGTACAACAGGAAGTCTGTCTCAGCGGAAGGAAGTTAAACTTCACCCCTGTACATAAAAGTGACAAGTTGCCATGTTTACTTTATTTTCAATCTATGCTAAAATCAGTACTAAATTCTGCAAATTGTTTAATGAATATGGTTGACGAAAAACACAAGTAACCCAAATCCATTTCATAACATCTTATAATAGATGATTCTGCCTATGCACCAATCCCTTCACTCCATCCAAGCTATCAGTTTGCCTGTTGGAATTTCTCATTGTCCCAATGCTGTGAGAACCTTGTTGTATTGGGGGAGCTGAATGATTGGATCTGTGGAGATGTGACCAACCAAAGACTACACAAAAGTCTGGCTGTAATTTTTGCAAAGTCCTTTACCTACAAATGGAATTAATTAAAAAATGTATAACACTTTTAAGAACTGTTATAGAGGCAGTTGTGAGTACACTAAAAGCATAGTAAAAAGAATTATACACACGCACAAATGCCTTGTATAACCCCTGTACTGGACTACCAAGTGCAGGGTAAAGACAACAAAGTTTCAGGGGGTTGAGACCTCCCTTCATCAGGAGGCCTCAATCCCCCAAAATGTTATATAGTACACTGCACTAAGAAAGGGGTCCTCAGCTTTCTGAATCGTTATTTTTTACCCTGCACTAAAGAAGGGAGGTCTTAACATTTTGGAGGTTATCTTTTACCCTGCACTAATGGACCAGTAAATATACACCAAAACCATTTTCATTTGAGCAGTACTTTCTACTCTGCTACCAGAGTCTATTTTTGATGCTGTCATACAACTAATAACTGGCATCACCTTTATTATACTATAAATGGGTGTGCATCCTATAATTCTTTTTTCATTTTAGCTGTGACTACACTAACATTTGTAATCATATGGACTGGTCATCAAAAAAATGTGGGTTTTTTTCCAAAAACTAACATTGTTGCATAATTTGTAAATAAATTGAGTTAAATACAGGGTTAAATGTGCAGAGATAATGATGTTAAGTGTATTAATTTAAGGTGTGTTTTGTTCCTCTATGATGCATTCCCATCTTGGAAATCAGAAACATAAGATCTTGATATTTGTAGTAGTGTTTCAATTCCACCTGATGTTTGTAACATGCTGTGCTGCTGACTTGGGGTTAAGATGTATTTTAAACCTTCCATCCACTGTAATAATTGGGATAAGTTAGGATTAGACATGTTTTTGGCAGACTAAAGACAATCGGACAGCCTGTTGGCAGAGTTCATCTCAAGGGTTTGTAACAACAGACCTGCCTGCATTCTGAAGTAGATAAATTAAATTAGTCATTTTAAGCTGAATGCTCTTACACAAAACCATCTCGCCATGCTGAGATTTGCTATCTTTCATAGATCAGGAGATTAGTTTTTTCTCTCTCTCTCTCTTTCTCCATTTTAATCAGGAAAGGACAAAAAAAAGAAGAAAATCTTTTCTGTAAAGGTGCTCGACTCCAGAGTACAAACTATATAAAAATGAATCTGGGAGTTAAATTAGAAACCATCAATTTATAACTCAATAATTGAATTTGTAACCAATATCAGTCGGGTACATTTTTTCTAATACACAAAAGACTGTATAAAAAAAAAAATACATTAAGCAAAATGAACTTTCAGTAAATGACGGACATTGCCTGTACGGTGTTATTCATTTCATAAAATTACAGTTTTGAGCAAATCCCTTAACTTAAGCATGATTAGTACATGGCAGCTGGGGGTTGAACTAAATTTCATGATGCTGATTATTTATATTGTTACATACAGTCACACAATATCACAAATGATAGAAGATTCAATCTCAAATCATTTTATCATTTCACAACATCGATTTATGATTGGTGATGTCTTAAATTTATTTCCGGACACACATTTATTCCACCCCCTGGGTTTTTAGATAACACCTGTTGCTGTTACTTATTGAAAAATCTATTTTTGGAATATGGGGACTGTAAAGCGCCATAGAAGTTTGTTATCGTTTACATTAAATGTCATGTAAAAATGAAAGGTACTGGCCTTTAGGAGAATTCAGTTTTATTAAATTGCCAGGATATATTGTCTTAACCTTTTTTTTACCTCCATCTCTGAACTAAAAGTCGCTGTGAAGTTACTTCTATGGCACTTCACATACTAATACAAAAATGACTTGTGTGTACTGACCAAGCTAAGTAGACATGTGTGAGCATTAGTTTTTATTTTGATGGTTGTTTACATTGATATTTACAAAGCTTTCATACAGAAATAGTGAATTTTTCAAAAGATTTCTGCTATTGTCCATTTTTTCTGTATCTGCATTAATATTAGAGTGAAGGGCAGAACTACAAGACAGAGGGCCTTGTGCAGGATCGGCACCAGAGTCAACTCCCCCAACAGTGGCCATTCTTCCTGCAACCCCCAGACACAAAAAACTTCATGTATTTTGGTGGGAGAGACAGGAAGGCATGAAATGCCTTAATATAGAGGGCCTGATGGTCACGACTGAAAGAAAACCTGTTGAAATTATATGCTCTATAATTAACATATTTTGATTACTAATGCAAATGGACATCTCACTTTTTAGCCATATCCAAATCCATTCAACCCTTACCCCCTTTTGGAGTTTTCACGTATTCGTATCAATACTTGTGGCTACATGCATGTCGGATATCTATATCGGATATTTCTATAAGAATGCAGAACGGTGCTGAATGCCTTAGTGTGCATCAGATCCTTCATGGCAAAATAATAAGAGTTAACAGCTATCAGAGAGCCATAAAGCATATCCAAACTGCTGTTAAATAAGTGTATGTTGGCTTGAGTTTAAAATAAATCATCATAACAGTATGAACTGGTTTCAAAGTTGCCCTTCATAATCAGCATAAAATGTGCACCACCAATGAGTCCCTTAACTTTGCTTTAATTAAAATAATCAAGTGGAACATCATTTTTTAACTATGTCTCCTTGAAAATGATTCTCAAATCCTAGTATGTCAAAGATCACAAAGATTTTAAAAAAATATATATGTTTAACATTAGTTTAATGTTCCACTTATATACAGCTCCTGAGTACTGTAGTACCAAATATATATATCTTATAGTGGACCTGATCACAGAACCTAAATAAATCTACTTATTAAGACAATAAATTGGTTAAACATAAATTGAGCTTTGCTACCAATTATAGGTAATAACATTCTAAATATGAAACAGCTTTACTCGTGAAATGAGAGACGACAATGGAGGGAAAACTGTAGTAGACCAACATCAACAAATCACTTTTTAAATAATATTTTTTTCAAACCTCACTCACAAAAGTTGGATTTATATAACATAATCAAATAAAATCTTGAAACGCTCGCTTGGAACCTGTTTTCTGCTTTTTCTTGGCATCCAATTAACAGTAGAGCTACGCATGTTGGACAGTTCAGATCTTAGAAATTCTATGCTTTCAACACAGTTTCTTGCTAATCCAAAGGAATCCAGCAGTGTAAATGCTATTGTGGCATAGTAAAAGGTTTGATACAGTGTATCTGCATGGTTAGCTGACACAGGAGTTTATAAAGTAGACAATCAGAACTAGTCATTACCCCTTCTACACAGCAGAAGAACTGGTAATTTTGCCTTGTATACAGAGTTTCTATTTATATTTTGTTCTATTTATTAAAACATTGCTGCCTTTTACTGAAGATCAGGCAGAAGAGGTGGATGGAGGGGGTAGGAGAGATACGGAGGGAGCTATATCTACTCTAGAAATCTGAATACAATTTCAGCGTAAAACAAGAGAGGTTCTAAACATTAAATTATTTTAAAAACGCAAAAATAAAAACTGTAAATGGTAAACGCAAAAATAAAAACTGTTAATGGTCTTAAGAGATCCATAACACACTAAAAATATATTTCAAAGTGAACAACCCCTTGAACAAAGGATTTTACAGAGCTCCTTTAAACATGGGATGTTACCGCACTCTTACGTGCCCAGATTTACTGCAGGAAGTACTGTAGATACTGTAGACTTAGACTTCTACTTTATAAAATACTGAGATCTTAATTGTCACTTTATTACTATTATTAGGAAAAGTTAAAGCAGGTGGCATAATGAATTATCTGAATCTGCATTAATTTTTAATTACATTGTCACACAAATACAAAGAGCATTAATAAAACGGTGATATTGAGGAACAATGATAGCTCTTTTACAGTTAAGGGTATAGTACCCCCCTATTATCTCAAGGGCAATAATACAAGTATATGAACACTAAAGTTAACTTTGATAGCTGTGAACTTTCAGCTACAGTGGCAAATCAATATATATATCTATATATAAAATGTATATGATTTTCATAATACAGTTATAGCTTCCTATTATAATCTCTTTTACAAATGATTCCATTTTGCACCTGCAAGTCCAGCCCCTTGACTCTGTTTGGATCTGATTGGACTCTGCATGTGCAATGAACATTTTGATCATTTTGTGTCAATTCTACCCTCTGCTTCATCTGCATGGAGTTTGTACGTTCTCCCTGCACTTGCATGGGTTTCCTCCCAAAAACATACATCTGTGTATAACTGAATAGGGAAACTAGATTGTAAGCTTCCTGGGGCAGGGAATTAAGTGAATTTCTGTAAAGCGTTGTGTAGTATATCAGCACTATATAAATGAATACAAACACGGATAATTTTGTGAAATTAGAGAAATAGGGGCTCCTTTAAGGGAAGATTAAACACATTCAAATAAAATGTGCTTCAACCTCATATTCTCTTAACTAGGACAGCAATATTATGTGTGTGTGTGTGTGTGTGTGTGTTTTCTGCACTGTAACTGAAAATAATGTGATTGGAAAGAAGCTACAAAATATACCACCTCTGCATTTTAGGTCCTTTGGGACATATATTTTGCAAGACCTATTTTCCCAACAAATGAAGCCATCTGTCAGGGCTGATACCATCTTTGTGAATACATGAAAGTCACAGAACCAAAATTATATTTTAGACAAAATGAATTTAACAATGACATAGACGATGCAGGTAATGCTGATTAAGCATGCTGTGGTGGTTTATCAGTTAATTACCCCAGAATGCATATTATACCAGTCTGCTATTTTCAATCAACAATCTGTTACTATACCTCTGTAAAGGGCAAGTAAAGGACAGGATTATGTTAAAAACATGTGAATTTTTTTCTTTATCAGGTACTTCCCGGTAAAGTGAAATCACAAGGTGGAACGGCCTGCCCTTGAGCACACTCGGAAAATGTAAGATTCTGATATTTGTAGCAGTGTTTCAATTCCACCTGATGTTCGTAACATCTAGTTACAGGTCAAAAGTTCATACTTAAAGGGATACAATCTCAAAATATTCCTATTATATTTTGGTACACTCATTTTGTTATTTATTTCTGTCGGTGAAGATAGACAGTTTTTATTAAATTAAGGCATGGTATTTATTTGTCATCTATTGCATCTTTTAAAAAGCTTAAATAAGCTGAAGAACCACAAAAATGGTTTCATAGGTCTGTAGGACCTATGGAAATAAACCTTGTTTTACAAGGACTACTATTGTACAAGAATACTTTATCCTCAAACATAGCTATTTTTATCCTTTATAGCAGGGGTCCCCAAACTATGGCCCGCGGGCCGGATGTGGCCCCCTGAGGCCATTTACCCGGCCGGCACTACTTGTAGAGGCAGCTGCAGGAGGGGGGCGTAAACATGGTGCTCGTCCCCCTCCTTTTTTCCTACCGCTACCTCCTGCCCGGCCCGGCTCTGTTACAGCGCTTCTCTCTTGCGCCACAGCTCCAGCGACGCAGCTCCTCCCACCCTGTTACACCTTGGGTGTTTCAGGCCTCAAACATCATCACGTTCAGTGCGGGGGCCAAAGAGAATGCTTCCCGCAATGAGAGTAATGATGTATGAGGCTGGGTAAAGGAGAAGAAGGAGCTGCGTGCTGGCTTCTATGTCAGCCAGCGTGCTGTGCAAGAAGTGTCGGGGGAAGCATCGGAAGCCAGCTAATTATAGCACAGCTCATGCTGTAACTGTAATCAATCGGCTCAGTATAAGGTAAGTATTTTAACACTTGTTTTTTATTTTTTGACCTTATGTGTCCTTTAAAATAAGATGTGCAGTGCGCATAGGGATTTTCATAGGGTTTTTAAAGTCCGGCCCTCCGTTGGTCTGAGGGACTGTGAACTGGCCCCCTGTGTAAAAAGTTTGGGGACCCTTGCTTTATAGCATCTCAGTCATAAAGCATCTGCAGAAAACTTGAAAAGACTTGTGTTTCTGATTCTGAATCAGGAGATGTTATCCTAAAAAGACCTCCTTACCTCTCATTACAAGGATCTGCTAAGTCTGTTCTTAAGGGGTGGGGCTAGATGGAAAACTACCCAGGGTCCCCCGACTCCAAAGGGCTCAGCAAAGCGCTACTGAAAATTTACTAGCTCTGATCTCCTCCAGCGCTGATGATCATGACAACAGGCTAGGGCTAGGACAGTATGAGCCAGTACCTAGCAGGATCAGCATGTGATCAGAGCTATTAAGTATGCAGTAGGATTCTGTTGCGTTCTGTTGGGGGTGCCATTGAAGTCGAGCATTGTTGAAGCCCGCTTGAAGTTGAGTGGGGAGTGACTGGTTTAAGTTTTGTCTAGGGTCCCAATTTTCCTAAAACTGGCCTTGTGATCTGCAGTATAGTCTGTAGCCTCCTCCCAGAACTTTAATGAAATAACATCACTACCTTGCAGTTACCATGCAATACTGCATTATTGATTTCAAATGCTCTTCCATTTTGTGTGCAATAAGATACAGCCCACTTCGCACAAAGCATCCACCTTAAGGTGTCTTTGGAGGTTCCATTTTTGTTCCTCATAAAGACAGTAACAGTCTTATGGGCCTTTTATGTGCAGTTCATGTCAGTACAATATCTTAATTCTCAGGATTGAATACAATGAATTATTACTGTGTTAATGACTATGTAATTTGCTTCACATTTTAGAATTATGTTGGATATGGAAAGGAATTGTCTGGTGTTAAGAAGAAGCCAAATAATTTTTTTCATTACAATTTTCCCATAGAATTGGGGGTTTGTTTAGGAAATCTGGAGTCTCTACTAAAACCAGCAAGTTTTACAAGATCTCTTGGAATCTTTTGCCTGTGAACTCAGTGCATACATTCACATTTTCCAGGGCTCACCCTTGGGGATGGATAGCTGCTTATAATTAGGCTTAGTGGGTAACCAGGGCAAAAGATTCCAGGGATTCCTATGAAGCACAAATTTGTAGAAAAACATTATACCGGTAGTAGCAAAGCACATTCCACTGTCATGTGGAACAGTTGTTACATGGCCTACACCAGGGCTATTCAATTAGAGGCCCGGGGGCCACATCCGGCCCGCGGACCCCCTT
>WMED01030465.1:0-10096 GCA_019650415.1 Pipa parva
ACATGCAAAAAAACAGGAAATGAGGAAGGGGGCAAACACTTTTTCACACCACTGTACCTTCTGTAACCATACTCATCTATCCTCAAACTGGACCTGCCACCTCAAAAATCAAATACTAAATTAGGTTCTACTAATGAAATAATTAAAAAAAAAAATATATATATATTAAATAAAATGTACCTTATAATATCGTTTCTTACTGTAATTTTCCCTGTCAGCTCGACTTTTCTTTCTCGAGTCGGGTTGGGCAAGGCTAAACAGATGACTGACGTTAAAGTTCCTCCAGTCAGATACCTTAAATCAAGATTTAGCACAGTGGTTCTCAACCTTTTTACTGCAGTGACCCTTTAGTACAATTCCCCGTGATTTGGAGACCCCCACAGGTTGAGAACCACTGATCTAGCAGATATCTGATTGGAGGAGGTAAAATGTCAACGTCATTTAGCTCTGTCCAACCCAATTCGAGAAAGAAAAGTAGGGCTGACAGGGAAAATGTCAGTGACAAATGCTATATAAAGGTACATATTTTTAAATATATATATGTATATATTTAAAAAAACATTTATTTCATTAGTAGAACCTAATTTGGCATTCAAGTATTGAGGAGACAGGTTCACTTTAATCTCCAAATGGGTATGTCCAATGGGCAAACTGCACAGCAGCAGAATTTTCAGAACACCTTTGTATGCCAGATAAAACATGATGTATGTCCAATGGGCTAACTTTAGAGCACTAATTTATTCAGATCAAGACACACTCATAAGCTCCCACACTTCAAGCGTGCAGTAAACTATTACCTCCTGTGTGATAGCTGCGCAGTGAAAATAGCAAAATCCTGGTAAAAATGTAGCAAAGACAGCCAAAATTAAAAAATAAATAGGTAAAATGGATGAAACTGCTAATAAATAATATCAAAATAGACAACTTCCATTTGTGTTTAATTGATCTCATTTTTGCCTATTTAACCTCTCGTAAATCAGTAAAAATGACAAAAAAAGATGAAGAGAAGAATTCATTCCGATATTGTCTGAAAACTACAGTATATATAATTATTTTTTACAGATACCTTAATTGTTTCACTGGGAACTCCAGGGTCTGGTACTTTATCCAAATAAGTAGTCAAATCTTGATCGACATGTTCAAACACCAATGTCAGTTTTGTTTCTCTGTCTGTCTGTGAAAATGTGCATACGTCAAACAACCTGCAGAGGGAAAAAAGGATGATAAGAATTGTTAACATTACACATAGAAAACTTTTCAGTGATACAAAAAGTCAGAAGGGGCTTAATAAATATCGCTATCAGCTAATTAAAGGTATATCCATATACAAGGAGAAAACATTTTCAATTTTTATAAATATCCCCCACAATGTATCTTTGTTAAATGGTTTCTTTTATAAGGAAACTAACTGATCCTTTGTTGTTTTTTTTACAGAATTTCTGAGTTTTTGTCATTCCAAACATGAATGAAATTTTTTTTTTTTTTTTTTCATTCAGACAATTTTTTATTTATTTGGGCTGGGGGCCATGGTGAAGTTGAGATGAAACAAACAGAACACAACTAAAACTTAATCACAAAAGGTAAAGTTGGACAAATCTAATTTATATGATTTGGTTTCTACTAAAAACTTGAAATGTTGATGTGAGTAAAGAAACCCATGCTATAACATATATTGTGCTGAAGGTTTACCTTCTGGCAAGCTGAACCACTGCAAGAAAACTTAGGAAATACAGGTAGAAATCCAACCCACTGGTTCCACTGCCACCAGTTTCTAAGTGAGCCACACCCACTATAATGTGCTACTCAGCTACATAGCAATCTACTTTATACAGCTTTATTGGGGGAGGAAATCTGGTTAAGCATGCTCAGAAGTGAGCAGTGCACAGGGCACTGAATGGGGAATCTCAAAAGAGATGGGGGTTATTCACTAAAGTCTGAATTGTTGCGTATAGGTGTGAATTCGTCAGATAAACACAATCGCGTCTTTATGATGAGAATATTGTTGCAGTCGCGACTTTATTATGGGAAAATTGTCGCAATATTAACATTAAAAATTGTCGCGACTTTACAATGGGGAAATTGTTTTGGATTTGCTATGGGAATCCACCGTTTGCGAATTCGGCAGTCGAATTCGCACCTTAGTGAATGACCACCAGGGTCTGTGTACTGCTTGCTCTGCCTAACATGCAAAGACTGGCTTCTGAAAGTAGGAAACTTAAAATAATGATTGGGTCTTGGCAATTAATCAATGTAATGTACAATGTCCTATATAGAGGCATCCATCCTGGGCCTTCAGTGTTCCTAATTGTGTTCTTTTGTTATCTTGGCTATGTAATAATGAAATGGATAAAATAAATATCAAATAAGTTTTAACAACCTGAATATATGTTTGTGCGTAGTTGTGACAAGGATTACCTGCTATAAAAGAGCTATAACTTTTCACTTTTTCTACTGTTGTGTCAGCTTTAATCTAAGCTTGCCACTATAACTTATACAGTGATACCTCGGTTCTCGAACATAATTCGTTCTGGAAGTGTGGTTGAGAACCAAATTTGGTCGAGAACCAAAACAGATTGACTTGTATTGCAGATTGACTTGTATTGATGCTGAAAATGCCATTCAGCTGTTCGAGTTCCAAAATTTGTTCGGATTCCAAGACAAAATTTTCTCGAATTTCCTGGTCGAATACCGATTTGGTCGAAAGTCAAGGCGTTCGAGAACCAAGGTATCACTGTATATCAATATAACAAACACACCTAAAATATCTTTGTAATTGTTTTGTTTTTCCTACATTGCTCCTAGAATACAGTAAATACAATTTTCCCTTTATTTTTGTCCATTTGCTGACCCTGCTACCCCCACAATGGTGTTCCCAATACCTTCCACCTAGCACACAGAAAATCATTCCAACACAGAGGAGAAAGTATGTAGAGCTGGTCTGGATCACTCTGACCTTTCATATTCAAGGTTATAATATCATTTGGATTAATAAGGCTAACAAGAAACTTCTGAAAAGTAAAAGTTTGCTAGTATTTCACTTCAGCAATAAATATATTTATATAAAGCAATATGGAATGCAGCCATACAGCCTATAACCCGAACACATGCAAATAGAGGAACCAGGCAGGTCTGAACATCTGAACATAAACACTGGAAAATATTTCCCACTGTATGATTCCTTTGTGTTGAGCTATTACTTGCTTTGAAATTTTCAAAAACACCTTTCCTGCCAGATATTAAACACACTGGCAAAGGTACCAATGAAGAGACATATTTCCTGAAATATAGCATGCACGTAAATTGTAGCCTTTGCAGGGAGAATTATTAATGTGCAGCTCTGATAGATCACTTCTCTAATCCAGATATTACATTTGGAAGTACAGGATGTATAAATGCCATGATCCAAACTGCACAATTTCTGGGAAAACCTTAACCAAAAAAGTATTACAATGTAAGCATATGATTGTACAAGCACAGATCAGAATGTCATTTATAAACATTTGACTAGACTAGCTATCAGTATCACTGGAATAACCCAATAACCCATATATATATTTTAAGCACTCTGTACTCTTTAAAATATAAAATATAACATTTTTTTTAAAACTTGACTTAGCATAACATAGCTGAGACAGAAGCTAAAATATACATACATAGCATATATACATTTGTCCCATAAAATGACAGTTACATGAAATAAGGCAACAGTTTATATTCCAAATAAAGAACTAATGTATCCTATGTTGCTACACTACGATTTTCTGCTCCTTATTCACTAAACAGGTTATTTCCATAGCAAAGACGTGACTGCGTCAGTAGCCACCTCTTGTGCACTGTGGCGTAGTCACTCACTTTACATTAGTGGTATGGCTACCTTTTTATCAAAAAAAATCGGGATTGCAAAACTTGATATTGAAGAAATCTTGCACGATATGATAAACTTGGAAAGACTGAGTTTAATAAATTTCACTACAGAATGCATTTATTCAGAACAATTTGAATGGCAAGATATTGTAGGCACAAGGTATTCTGTGAAATGCTACTCTGCTTACTTCTGTATGTTGGTGATTGCTGCTATTAGTTTTCTTTACAAGTGAAGACTTATTACACAAATAAATTTACAGTATGTACATACAAGGGGGTGGGAAAGGAATAGTAACAAATTTGCAATGTGTTACTAATGTGAAAATCAACATGTTGAGTTTATACACCCAATGATTCCATACCACACCAGTGTAGCTAGCTAAGGTTCAAGCCTTTGTGGTTACTGATGTTCACTTTCAGAGTACTCCACTTTTAATGCTCCTTTGTGACTAGTGTTAGAAAAATGGCTTTGTTTTGTTTTTCATCTGAAGTTTTTTTTTTTTATAACACAGACACTAAACAATCGCCACCTATAATTTGGTGAATAGAGCAAGTGCAGTAGCAATTTTACATCAGAAAACTGCTGCTGCGCTTGCATCATTCACCAAAACACACAGGAAGTAAAAAAGATCACAGTACTTGTCAAGGCCAGAAGAAATCAGCATGTTACATTGAGCAGGAGGCAGCTCTGGAGCATAAAGGATCAATCGTATTTCCCCTTTTATTAATCACCACTAGGAGACACAAGCTGTACTTCCCCTTTAAAACTGAAGCAATTATGGTTCTAAAGGGTGTGATACTGTCCACCAGTACCGGCTCTGCCATTAGGCAGAGTAGGCAAATGCTAGGGGCGCCGCCTGCCAAGGGGGGCGCCCTAGCATTTGCCTACTCTGCCTAATGGCAGAGCCGGCACTGTGTGGTTGTGAGGTTTGTGTCACGGGGGGCGGCGCCGGGGGAGGGGGGCGCCTAGGGCGCCTATAGGGCCAGAGCCGGCTCTGCTGTCCACTATGCTACACCGCTACGTGGATAGCTCCAAAAATGTAATAATGTGCACTGATTTCTGCCCCACAGTGCCTCACTCACTCCCTCAGTTGCCCCACACCAAGGAACATTTAGGGGTAAATATATTTTTTACAGGTAAAAAATAGGCTATATCTTTTCGCAATATACACAACTACTAAAACCCCATTAGTAAAAAGCACTGAAAAAGTTAAAAGAACCTGTTTAATAAATGAAATGAGGAATTTCTGAGCAATGTGGTTTTGATTGTATGCTTGCAGCCTCCTTTTGATTCACTGTTTACTGCATTAGCCATATTACAACAACAAAATCAGAACAAAAGTACAGTAGTACTTGCTATAGGTTGATTGACAGCACTATATTGTAAAACAGCACTTTCATACTTTACATTACTGCTCATGCCATTTTCACAATGGAACATTACCATTACTGCCACAATATTTTTATTTCTGGTCTCCTCAATACTTAAAAATGTACTTTTAAGCAGCATTTCTCTCTGTCCATCTTCCCTGTCAGCCTGTCTTTTTCTTACCTGGGTCATGTGATGATGATTGACATTATAGCTCCTCCAATCAGATCCCTGCTAGATCGTGATTTAAGGGATCTGACTGGAGGAGCTATAATGTCAATCATCATTAAGCCTTGCCCATCCGACAATCGGAAAAGAAGAGTCAGGCTGACAGGGAAGATGACAGAGAGAAACACTGTATAAAGGTACATCTTTAAATACATATATATTTACAAAATATTTATTTCATTAGTACAACCTAAATTAGTATTAGCTTTGAGATGACAGGTGCACTTTAATCAGGGGATTGATTGCACAACACCACCACTAGGTATTTGTGTTTATTTTCCCCTCTTTCTTGCTAGTTTTAGTTGTTCCGTGATACTTGCGGCAGTTTTTTTACTGTTTGGATACCTTGTTGCTGATTTAGGATGTTTAGATGCTTTGTTGCTGGTTTTTGGTTACTTTGAATACAGTACTTGTTGAAGTGTTTTGTTTGCTGTGGTTGATATAGGTCAGCGTTTCCCAAATGGTGGGTCGCGACCCGGTACCGGGCCACGAAATCAAAATGCCGGGTCACGAGAGCGCGTATGGGTTTTCATGACTGAAAACTAGTAATGGACTTTGCGCACGGCACGGCTCATGAATATTCATGAGGCGGCTATTTCATGACGCAACACGCATTGTACGCCTTAAAACTAGTAAGCCTTACTAGTTTTAAGTCGTACAATGCGTGTTGCGTTATGAAGTAGCCGCCTCATGAATATTCATGACCGGTGCCGCGCGCGAAGTCCCTTACTAAGTGGGTCACGAAGGATAAGCACAAAAATAACCGGGCCACGGAAAAATAAGTTTGGGAAATGCTGATATAGGTGGTACTGTTTCCAATAAGAGTGAATGATTTATGGCTTTACTGGAAAAGATTAGAAATTTTGATGACACATCTCTTTGCCAGGGAGATTTATGACGGCAAATATAAGTTCGTTGTCTGATAAACAGTTACATGCTGGTAAAGTGTCACAAATATAGCAATAAGGTTAATATAGATTTTATTTTTTATTTACTTATACAGCAGCTATTTTTGCTTTGGAAGAAGCAGGATGGTTTTCCCTAATTAAAAGTCTGTGAAAGTAGTATTTTCACCAGTGCTCGCCCAAGCTGTGCTCTCCTAGAATGTAATGCCTGCTACCTGACAGAAAGCTATAATAGTAATACCACAACATGCAGTGGATGATGTGGCTGTTCTAAAAACTTTAGAAATCAGTTTCTACTACAGCTGCTTCTCCAAAGTCCTCAGTTGAGGTCTAGCAGTGAATGTTATTTAAAGGGTATTTAAACCCTGTCTATAAAGAAAGCCCAATCTACCTATTGTCAAGTAATATAACAATTAAGAAACTCCTGACTCACCTCTTAACTCAGCAGAGTTCAATATCCCCCTGTAACTGTTCTCTCATGCTGAACAACTTCCCTGTATGGGAAATGCATAAATGGAGCCACACCCCCTCCTCTCCCTGACTTTTCTCTCCACAACTGACCACACAGGCGGTTGGACAGCTCTTATCTGTGCATGCTCAGGGTTATCAAAAGGCTTTTTAGATAAGAAAAAGGGAGACACAAAAATGGCTCTAGTGAATAATGTCACTCGGGAGTGGGGCTTATCAGCACTGCACAGGAAGAGTTTGTACACTGAATGGCTGGGGGAGCAGGACTGTTTAAACAAGAGGCAAGTACTAGTGATCCCAAAATTGCATTTAGATTTTAATATTTAAATTGGCTTTCTGTATGTATACATGTCAAATATAAATAATGTTTATTCAAACTTTTCATATCCTTTAAAGATGCCCCCAAACTGCTGAAAACACCAGTTTCCTGCAAAATGATAGTATTGGGGAAGACCCAGTGAATGTTTTGCTATGGGAACCACTATTTCCAATGCCCAAATGGAGCAATAAATCTTACTTTACAAAGCTTCACATCAGTTTCAGCAGTGAGTTAATTTATTGAGTGATACCAATAGAATTAAAATAATACCTCTTCCCTAATGCCACAGGTACTGTAAATAATGTTTTATTCAAACTTATCATAGCCTTTAATACAAGCTGAATCTCTTCTATGTGCTACTTTCATAAAATGTATTTTCTGACACTGTGTATCATGTACAGTGCCTTGTGCCAATTGCAGGGATTTAGCAACACTTTACATTTTCATCTACATTTTTTGGGTATCTTTATGTTTAAGGATTCACACACAGAGTATATTTTTCTGATTTACATATTTTTGAGCAATCTAAAACTTGTGATTTGTCTGCCAACATAGTGAGCAAATCAACCATCTGTATCACTAAAGAACTGCCCATGGTCAAACAAGACTTTGGCAGTGTGGACAGTAAATATAGTCTGCCAATCACTTCATCAGCAAGTGAACATTCTCATCTTCAGAGCATCACAACCAATGAAATGAACTGATAATTCACATCTATCTGACATATAGCAATAATTCACATGTCTGCTCAATGGCAACTACAACTAGTTGAACAGCTTATTAAATAGGTGAAATCTGTGATATAGATACATAGAAAACATTAAGGGGGTTATTGACTAAAGTGAGAATGCGACCACGACAAATTTCCCATTGTAAAATCATGACCACAACAATTTTAAAGTTGTGACTGTGACAATAAGTACTGCTGTTTTTACATTTCTAATTTTTCACTCCAATGTTCTTTCCAATATTCTCACAATTTTATAAGAAATTAGGAAATCAAAAAATAAGACACTTTAAAAAAAATATATACATATATATATATATATATATATATATATATATATATATATATATTTTTTTTTTTTTTTTTTTTTAAAGTGCCTTATTTTTTTGATTTCCTAAAACACCATAGTGACCCATAAAAACAAGCTACACCATAATACTCCTTTGTTTCTGTTAGTGTACCACAAATGTACTGTCTCTACAGCAACTATCACAAAGTGATGGTAAACTTGTTTTGGAATTAATCACTACTGAATATCTTCAATGCAGTAATCATTCTGGAATCTCTGAGGTTAATAAAGAAACCCAAGGCTTGTGGTAGAGGCTATGAAATGAAAAACAGCCTTAAAAACAGCAGGGAAACTGCAACTTAAAGCAGTTAGCTCTGTCCCCTTATTGCTCCCCTGCGTATGTCATGGCAGACAGTACATTCCCAACTCTTTCTGCCAAGTGAAAATGAAAACTCTTTTAGTCTAGAAATGATTGAGGTGGTTTTCCCTAATCAAATTAAACCAGCCAAATGTTCTTTTCAAAGGTAACTGTCTACTCGGCAGCTGTATGCAAAACGACCACATCAAATGTTGATGGGGGGAAAAAAACGATAGACTTCTGTCCCTTCAAGTGCTTTACTTGATATAAAGCAAAGAAAAAAGCAGCAACATAGCTAATAATTACAATTGCTGAAAGACTAGAAAAGCTTTTACTTAGCTCCTTCTCTAAAAGAAGAGACTTCTGAAAGAGTTTAAATTATGTGGGAAAAAGCATCATGGATATAGCACATTGGGAAGGGGGGGGGGGTCAGAAAACTGACATTAGCACAAACACACAGTGATCCATTTCAACTTACAGCAGGAATATGGATAAACGCCAAATTCACGAGTGGTTAAATGTCAAAATGTATTATTTTACACCAGTCAAACTGGTATTATTGTATTACAACATGTTGACATTAATAAACCAATAACAGTTTTTACCCATTTCACTGAATTTGCCATTAGTAACACTGGCAAAGGGTATGTTAAAGGAGAACTCCAGGTCCAGGGTGATTCTTAAGAGGGAGCTGAAATGCTTACAGATCGGTCTTTTATGCTCCAGCGCTGCCTCCTTCTCTGATTAACTTGCCAATTTCTTCTTCTTTTGACAGGCTTGTGAATCCTCTTCACTTTCTGTTCCTATGTGTTTTGGCCAATAGAGCAGTTTTATATCAGAAAATTGCTACTACACTTGCTCAATTTGCCAAAACACACAAGAAGTGAAGAGTATTGCAGCACTTGTCAAGAGGAGAAGAAATCAGCATGCTAGTGAGAGCAGAGGCAGCGCTGAAGCATAAAAGGCATACCAATAATTATTTCCTCCCTCCCCACTTTAGAATCACCCCTGGACCTAATTAGCTGGAGTTCTCCTTTAATGACAAAGATATACCATACTAATATTCACCATAAAATCATTTATCTTTCATAAATATGACATTGACTTATATAAGAATTAAAATATTTGGCACATTAGGAGTGAAGGTGTCTGGGGAAGAGAAATGTACTTACCGATGATGATATTGTGATGCAGCTGTAGATCCTGTCCTCTCTTCACCTAGTCTGCACATGCACTGTGGCGGTATTTGGACCTAATACCAAGTATGCACATACTTGCACTGGCAATAAAGTAAAGAAGGCAGAACTGTGCCTGGATTTTGAGAATGGAATCGGCAAAGTGAAGAGAGGCTAGAATAAGGAGGCAGTGGGGACAAAAGTAATCCAGAGATATTTCTTTTTTATCTATCCCAGGCTCAATCACCCAAAATGTTCAGACATTAGTTCTCCTTCTAAGACAATTCTGAGATATTCAGTAATGCCTGAAATCCCTAGTTGGTACCTGACCACCGATATGTACAAGTGCTGGTCAACGAATTAGAATAATTTGAAATAGTGCTATCATGAAATT
>WMED01030466.1:0-10096 GCA_019650415.1 Pipa parva
GATAAAGACAGTCGCAATAGACTGCTACTGTCGCAGTCGCGTCTTTATTATGGGAAAATTCTCGCAATCTTAGCATTAGTAGTTGCGACTTTACAATGGGGAAATTGTCATGGATTTACTATGGGAATCTGCTGTTTGCGAATTCGACAGTCGAATTCGCCCCTTAGTGAATAACCCCCTTTTGTCTTATGCTGATTCCAAATTGGCAATTCATTAGTAAATAAGGAATGGATTCTCATAGTGAAGAAGTGAACAATGTTGGATGCGATTTCTTGTGTAGTGCAGCAGTCAGTCAGAGAGTAGGATCCCTTTTAACAATTTAAAATAATTTGGAACTTTCATCTGGCGAATGTGATGGTACGCCTTGATGAATTCACTACTTCGGCAGACTCTGACGCTTGATCAATTGCTAAATTACCTGTGCACAGGCACACAACACAATGAGCTTTGTAAGTATGTAATCTATGTAAGTGTCCAAATTGGTTGCAAATTCTCCACATCACAGTTTGCTGAATACCCAAATATGGGGAAGTGGTGAATTAATGCAAGTTTAGACTTTTACACAACTGTTCTGACTTTCTTGAATAAGCCCCTAATTTGCACGATAATAATTATTACTGACTAGCATAAAGATAATGAATTGCATATAAGAGTTGCCTCCTTATCACTAAAAAAACCAAACACCTACTGTATAAAAACCATATGCTGTGGTGCTGATTTGAAATCAGTTTAGATGCATGCCTCAGAATGCGACAGTAGTTAAAGAGCTGTGCAGCATGCATGTGGTTTTTATATGGCTCTAAAGGGATAAGTTGGCAGAAAACATCTAGACTTATCAATCGTGATTCATACAAAAAGTCAGTAAGTCTGTATTATAGACGTACAGTTGTAAAGAAATTCTATTTATGGTAGGTCCATAACATTCCTGGTTTAAACAAATGTAACCACATCATGAAAGGCACATGCTTATAGGTGGCCCAAACCACAGGGAGCTGCATTTGCTGCCGAAGAGGGACTACTGTCCTGCTTGGGCCTGCTTAGTGTAGAAAAAAACTAAGTGGCCTCATAACCATGTAGAAATATAGTAAAGGTCATTAAAGAGATTTCTCCCACAATCTACAGTATATACGCCAAGAATTGTAAATACAATTATAGAGGAAAGAAAGTTTCTGCACCAACATAGAAGGGGGTTCTTTACTGTAAGAACAGTGAGGCTATGGATCTCTGCTGGAAGAAACTGCCATGGTTGATTCCATTAGAGTTCAAAAGGGGTTTGAATGCTTTCCTTCAGTGTAAGAACATTATAAGTAAAGGGTACTGGATAACTGAAGGTGGGACCTTGATCCAGGGAATTATTTTGATCCTTCAGTGTAAGAACATTATAAGTTATGGATACTGGATAACTGGAAGTGGGATCTTTATCCAGGGAATTATTCTGATCCTTCAGTGTAAGAACATTACAAGTTATGGGTACTGGATAACTGAAGGGGGGATCTTGATCCAGGGAATTACTGTGATTACCATATTTGGAGTCGGGAAGGTATTTTTTTGTCCTAATATGAGGATAATTGGCTCTTGCCTCATTATTTTTTATTTTTTTTTTAATCATTCTTTTATTAGTTTTCCAGATTCTTTTACAAACATTGATTTTACCTACTTTGAATCTTTAAAGTACATTGTTTCAATTAACTATATACATTGGTTACAAGACAGTTTTTATAATTTGGGTTTTTTTTTCCTGTATTTGGATTGACCTGTTCAAGTTTGTGTGGTAATATGTGTGTTATTGCTGTTGTATTGTTCTAAGCAGGTATTCCATTGAGGCCAAGATAGCTCTTCTTCATAGGCATTTTTTGTCTCAAATATCCTGTGATCATTTCCATTGTTTTGATCCATTCTACTTTTCTGATTAAAGTTTGAATGTCTGGTAACTTTTTTTTTTCCAGGAGCCTGCTAATAGTGTTCTGGCTGCTGTTAGGATATGTGCTGCTAGTTTGCTTTCTGTTTTTCTTCTTAGTTTTCTAATGCCTCATGGGTTTTTTGCCTTCCTCTGGATCAACATTGCAGGAAAATAGGCTCAAATGGATGAGCTTGTCTTTTTTCAGCCTTATAAACTAGGCTTTACCTGTCCTTACACAAATTAAGTTCTTCCCTTTCTCTTTACTGAAACATACCTGTATTAAACTTTTCCTCAAAAAAAGCTTCACTTTTTTGTAAACAACTAAATTTCTGCAGATGATTAACTATATGCATGCCTACCATTTCAAAGGACCCTTAATCTAGATTTTGGCTAGGGTACACTACAGAAAATGTAAACATGCAATCTCAAAGTTGCAAAAGACAAAGGCCCCTTTTTTGATTCTTATTCTCTTGGACCCATCATCTGCATTTGATACGGATAATCACTTGATTGTTATTCAGATTCCCATGCCCTTAGGGTCTGTAATCAAGTGGCATCTTGACTTTCATCATACCTTTCTAATCACTCCTTTTCTGTCTCTATGCTAGCGATACCTCTTCTGTTCCACTTAGGGATGCAGTTAACAGCTCATTTGGTCTTCAGTATTTCTTGTAGGAGGATGACAACCCCTGCATCCGAAAGACTCACTGCAGTCTTAACCTTTAACAGCGATATCTTTGCATGATGACTTAGGGTATTTTTTTGTCACTTCCTGCTTCTTCTCTAAGCACATTGGTATCATTGCTAAAAACTTTTATTTTCCCTCTAACATTGCAACGATCCTTCCCCCTCTCTCTCTCAGATGACTACTAACACTTTCACGCATGACCTTACCTGAGCATGCACAAGCACTGTGCACAGATAAGTGGTGTGCCTCAGCAGTCATGCACCCCTCTCCACCATTGCCTGTAGCAGCCAGAATTTACTGGAATAGGGGAATAATTATGAAAGATAGCCACTGATTGGTCAGTATAAGTTGTAGGACCCCTAAAGTTTGGAATGGTTGATAAGTTACCCAGCTACACTAAATCATAATTTAACTTGTATTTATATACTGTTTGCAGGATCAGAAGACTTTAGCAGAATATAGATTATAATGGTGGGTTTAAGTGTTTAAAAGACTGGTATAGTTGTTGCAAATTGTACCAGTTCCCCTGAGAAATCCGTGAAGCAGACCAAATAGTCCTGATATGTTTAATAATATTGCTTCTAGCCACTTACATTTCTGTTGCTATTAAATTGCAAATTTTGCAGGTGGTGCTGGAAGATTTCACTGCACTGTATGCATCTGAACTCTTTTCAACCTCCAAAACTCACTCATTTACACCCCCCCCCATTCCTATAGGCTTTTTTGTTCTTTTCCATTTACTTTGTAACCTTTACAGTTTGCTTCCTACGTGATGGCACATGACCCAAGATGGAGGGTTTTTGAACTCTTCAATGTTCGGCACATCTAATAAATCCTTTAGAAAGCAGGATGGAAATTTTCTGAAAACAGGAACAAGTCTAAACTGCCCAAATACTATGTAAAGATTATACACCTAACAAAGAAACGGACATAATTATACCTTCAATAACTGAAAATTATTATGCCCATTTTATTAACTACACAATTAAAAAACCTTGGGAAACAAAATATAGTAGTAATGTTTTTAATAGCAGTATAAAGGAAAAACAGTAAAATATACAACATTTGTGTATGTGCAGCTTTGAGAATTGAAAATGGCTTGTATTGTAAATGCAATATGTTAACATAGGATGTCAAATTACATTAGACACAAGAATTGCACATGTATGTAAAAGATATCACCTTAACTTTACTAAGAAAATAAATAAAAATCACTGGAAAGGGTACGTTCAGTATAAAAGAAGTGTGCTTTTTTTTGGCAGAAAATACCTGTGAGTAAGGAAGGTTAACCAAAAACAGGAGGTGCAGGAACACCAGGGAAACCTATGTCATTAGTATTTTAAGTAAGCATCAGCATGATGCAATGAGCCTTAACAGCATGCTACACTCTCTGGAATCAGCCATTAAAAGCACGCTAATGCAACCCACTATGAATTAAGCCCCTTTGCACAAGGACACAATAAAACACTGTAAAAATAGATTCCATTATAGGAATATAAAATACAGTCAAGATGCAACCAGTTTTCATTTCACAGTGGTTTCGGACTGTCTGCTGCTGTTGATTGAATCAAAGTCAATGACAATTTTTCTGTGTTTGGGAACAAATTTCCTTTAAAACATAAAGAAAAAAATGATTCATGTTAAAAAAAAAAAAAAAGAGTTCTGGGACATATTTTATCAGTAAAATCACAAAAAAATGGATATACATTTCTAGGATTCAGGCTCTCTCTAGAGGAGCCAATTATAGTGCCCCATGCAGAGAGAATCCTTAGAAGGGATAGACTGAAACAAAAAGACACATTGAGTTGCTGAGGCTGTGTGTTTTCCAGCTAACAGATATCATAAATTATCTGGGAAAGAAAACCATTTTTTACAACTGTGCACCAGGAGCTGGTTTCATTGCTAAAGTTTTTCCTTTTTTCTCCTACTACACAGAATAAAAAGTAATCTTGATTCTACTAAGGGGTCTTATAAAACAGTGAAAACAATTTGTTTAAAATCAATATCTGATGCAGAACACGAGGGGAGAAAAAAAAAAAGTCATCATTCTGTAACCATTTGACCACATCAACCATGTGCTAGAACAGGGGTCGGCAAACTTTATTCTGGAGGGAGCCATTTCACTCCCTCCTCCGGCGGCGATAACCATCTTCTGAGCCGCCGGAGGGAGGCGTGCCCTCTCCCGACCCCATGACCACCGACAGCCAATCAGAAGAGCCGTCGGCGGTCATGGGCGGGGCTTGGGCGGGGCTTCGTCAGTGCGGCCCGAGCCACAACAAGGCGGCTAAAGAGCCGCATGTGGCTCGCGAGCCGCACTTTGCCGACCACTGTGCTAGAAGGATGTATCTGTTTTCTAAGCAAATCTAGTTTTAGTTTATAAAAGATTTTATCTATTTTTTTTTCTTACAACTGGAAGCAAAATAAAGATAATTTTACTAACTAAAGCCATGGAGAACTGCTGTCAGGAGGTTAGACATGTTAACCAACTACAGTGGTACCTCGGTTTTCAAACGACTTGGATTTCAAACAAATTGGTTTTCAACCACGAAATTCGAGAAAATTTTGTCTTGGAATCTGAACAAATATTTGGAACTCAAACACCCGAGATGAGCAGAATGGCATTCGCAGCATCAATACAAGTCAATCTGCGATTGGATTTCTTATGGGATAAATTGTTTTGGTTCTCAACCAAATTTGGTTCTCAACCGCACTTCCAGAACGAATTGTGGTTGAGAACCAAGGTATCACTGTACTCTAATTATAAAGCTCAAGAAGAGAGTCAGTCTTACCAGGCCACAATTTGGTTCATTTATAAAAATGAGACTGGCAAATTCAGCTATAAAACTTTGACCTAATGTACTAATTGAACCCCTATTCCTTTAGAGAATAAGCCTTCTAGAGCACCTCTTTTCTTTGTTTTTTTTAATTGTACTTCCCCAGTTTAGTGCAGAGTGGTGCGAAAAATGCTGCCACTTTATAAATAAAATTAAGCAAACAGCCAGATGGCAATACTAATATACATGAACAATAGCTCACCTTATAAGTCACGAAGAGGGACAATTTTAGTTATAAAGCGCCACGAATTTACACAGTGCTGTACAATTTAGCAATACAAAGATGATACAGACATGGGAAAAGTGTATTATAGAATACAAGTATAATATCTCAAGGATACAATACTTTAAGTCAGGGGTCGGCAACCTTTCGGGCCTTTACGTGCGGCTCTCTCTGCCCTTTTGAATCCGGAGCCACTGACATCATATCTGACGTCACATATGTGATGTCAGCAGCTCCGGATCGGCTAGCAAAGAGCCAGATGCGGCCATAAAAAGAGCCACAGGTTGCCGACCCCTGCTTTAAGTGCTAGGTTGTGGTTGACACAAGAGGTTGGAGGTCCTACCCCATAGAGCTTACAGTTTAAATCAGAGGAAGACTTACATACACAGAAGGGTAATAAGAGCTGTAACAATGTGCTGAAGCACAGGTTTTGGCAGTTGTAGAGATGTGTTTAGAGAAGGAAAGAGCAGAGTCAAAAGTCACGTCAACGAACAGAGGTTGCAGGGTTGATGATGGCACCATCAACTAGAATCGAAAAGGTAGGAACGGGACCAGGTTTGGGTGGAAAGAATCATTTCCGTTTTAGCGAGATTTAATTTGAGCTGGTGCTTGGCAATCCACAAGGAGATTGCCAGGAGACAGCTAGAAAACTGAGTCTGTATTTCAGGTGTCAGCACATGAGCAGATAAGTAAATTTGGGTATCATCTGCATACAAGTGATACTGAAGACCAAATCAATTGATGACATCACCCAAAGAAAAAAAGCATACTGGGAGAACAGGAGGGGCCAAGGACAGAGCCTTGGGGCACCCCCACCTTAAGTGGGAAAGGAGAAGAGGTGTCATTAGCATGGGAGACAAAAAAAGAACGATCAGGAAGATAGGGAGCCAGCCAAGATGCAGATTGATTAAGGACCCCAAGCTTATGGAGAATTTAAATAAGAAGAGAATGATTGGCAGTGTCAAATGCAGAGGATAAGAATAGAGAACTGACCATTGGCTTTGGCAACCTGGAGATCATTTGCAAGTTTACAAAGAGTAGTCTCTGTAGAGTGGCCTAGCCTAAAACCAGACTGCAATGGGTCCAGCAAAATGGCTCCCTCCTGTGCAAAGTTTGCCTACCCTTGGCGTAAGCCATAACCTAGATGCTGAATAGCCTTAAAAGAGAGTTAAAGTCACAGGCTGACTGTGACCAGCTAAAATAACCCTGAGCTTATCAGTACAGCTTATAAATGAATTCAGCATCAGAGTGGAGGGGGTAGTCCTAAGCATTGTCTTCTATGAGCTTCCCAAGTCCACCATTTCACACTGAAACAGAGGGTTTGGGCAGGCTAGCAATTAAAATGCCAGCCAGCCTGTGACTACTCTTTCACTAAATAATGTTGAGCTAGCTGCCGCAGTTTTGCAACTACATAACCTATAACAGAGTCCTTGACCAGTCCAATAATAGCTATGGCTACAAAGTCTTCTCTGGCAAGAGCCTTAACTAATTTGGACTTTGCCTGGGGAATACTGGAGTTCCAGTGCTCCAGCAATTCCTTCAAGGTTATTCTGACCCTAAGAAGTTCACCAGGTCTTATACCCAGACTGAATCTAACCTCTTCTGACAAATACAATTATTGCTGGGAGATGGCACAGGAGATATTAAACAGCATTTTTTTTTTACTGTAAGATAACCAATATAATTGTCAAATAAGTCCAAGGCTCTGGCTTATTACCTTACAAAATATATTTATTTTACATAACTTTTTTTTTCCCCCCAACCAACATGTAACTAGCTGTGGACAGTTATTTAAAACAAGTAAGTAAATGAGGCATAAAAAATATTTGTATGGCTGCAATTAAGACATGTCAAATTAATATTTCAGAAAAAAAAAATGCCATTAGAGAGATGTGGCAGCCTTACGTGTATTTAATACCAGCCAGATTAAACATGCGTCTTGAAGCTTTCATTTCTGGATTGTCATGATACTTGTCAGACATAAAAACAACTTCTTTCAGACCTACAGAAAAGAAAATCTATATAAGCAATGCTCAGTAATTTATATTCAGCATACATGACACCACAGATAATGACTGAGAAAATAAGCTCCCTACTCATTAGAATAATTGCCAGATTAGAGGTCAGGAAAGAACAGGAAGGAAGGTTTGCTTCCCTACCTCAAGACAAATGGAAAATATTTTTAACCTGCATTTATGCCTTCTTTTCAACCTTATTATCATAAGCAGAAGAAATACAAAAAATGTACAATAACCACCTCTATACCCTTTGTCCCTTTCTGAATCCCCCCATGCCAAAACTATTTGCTTCTTTTTGCATTCCTCAGTAGAACACATCAATAAAATACTCACACACAGAATAAGCTATTCCTACCTAGTGTCCTGTTTGAGGCTTATGCTAGACCAGCAACTTCACTCTACTAGGCCAGTGGAACATTAGAATTTTATTGCAGCTACTTTCTCACTATACTAGCAGTAAAGCTATGAAATAGTCATTCATGAATTATGAATGATGAATGAAATCACAGCCACTACTATTAGCACACTAATCCTATGGGGAAAATTGTTTAAGGTTTATTAATTCTCTAAAAAAAATAAATAAACATTTGCACACTTAATTACATGACTCAATTACCAGTTCTGTACCTGTATTTTGGTAAAATGAGGGGAAAAAGGCGGTATCCAAACAAATCCAATAAGAGAGCGCTTTAAAAACTCTCACCGAATACAAATCTACAGTTCACATTTCAACAGTGCCTAAGGGGGTTATTCACTAAGGTGCGGATTCAACTGTTGAATTCGCAAACAGCAAATTCCCATGGAAAAACCGTGACAATTTCCCCATTGTAAAGTCACAACAACTTTTTAATGTTAAATTGCAACAATTTTCCCATAATAAAGTTGCGACTTTGACAATATTCTCATTATAAAGATGTGACTGCAGCAGTAGCAGATTATTACGACTGTCTTTATCTGGCGAATTCGCATCTATACGCAACAATTCGGACTTTAGTGAATAACCCCCTTAAATGTTAGCTCCAAATATTAGATCTAATATAAACACCTGTTGCATATATTCATAGAAAAAAAATATTCAGTAAAAGGTGGCAACAATACTTGGGGATCCTGTTTCAACTCCTCATCACTGCTGGGTTAAAAGCTTAATCAAGTCTTAGACCCCAGTTCAGTTATAGCTTGTAATGACAGAAGATGCTAAGTAGAAACATAATAGGTTTACACGAACAAACCAAAGAAACTACTACTATCAAATGAAAAAATGAAATAAGAGGAAGTTACAATACTCTACAATGATCACTGCATTAGGCAGAACATGACATTATGGCATTATCGAATAAGAACTGATTGTATATAAATAAAAAAAGGTATAATTTAAATCAAATATTCCTTGCGTTTCATGGCAACATTATTTGATATGCGGTTCTGTAATCTTTAGCATATACTGTGAGTTTTATATAGACATGTATAATTAGGAGAAAATAAACATGTATTTACAGTTTACTTACCAGCTTGAATAACAAGTTTAGCACACTCATTGCAAGGAAACAAAGCAACGTACATAGTGCAGCCTTTCACATCTGCACAGTTCTTATTCATGATAGCATTAAGCTCAGCATGGCAAACTGAAAAGACAAATTAGAGTAACTTAAGCTATGGACAGAAAAACAAAAAGCCAGTTTAAATAAACTGCAAATATTCTTGCCGTTTCAAATGCCTAAGGTACATCAAGGTAAAAAAAGAAGAAATATTAGGTTTCCAAATCACACCTTATTTATTAATCCAAAAAAATCTACACGACCAAGTTTAGTAGTGTGCATATTTAATATGACCTAAATCACCAAATTTCTAAACTAAGGGGGAGAAGGAGAATAACCATTTGATGAATGTAAAGTTTGACAACAGGTAAAGTTACATAGTTTTCACTTTAAATGGGGAACTATATTCAAATTACATCTTTACATATGCAGTACTATACCTTAGTGAGAAGTGTTTCTTTTCAGTAGTTGTTCCATTTGACATAGAATAATTAAGTAGGCAGCATGGATAAACTCCTGCACCAGGAAATGTGTGTGTGATGTGTACTGGCCAGTTTTCCATGAAAAGGTACCTTCCCCAGGACATTTTTGCCCTACTTACTACATGTACGCAAGTCGGCTTTCCCTCTGTAATACCCAACATTCCAAGCTTAATTTATGCGGTCAAAAGGTTAGCACACTGCTTAACCAATAGCAGTCAGGCAGTTTTTTCTTCTCCTGTAGCCTGACTTGCAGAACAGAAAGAGGAGAGGGAGTGGGGAAAGCAAAATGTCAGCTCTCAGGAAAATTAATGGCAAGTATTATTTCTTCCCTAAACGTTTTTTTAACTATTTGTTTCAGCAATTGGCATAGTATAAAGGAGTATTTTATATATATATATATATATATATATATATAT
>WMED01030468.1:0-10095 GCA_019650415.1 Pipa parva
GCCAGTATCCAGCCACTAGGGTCCAGACCTCAAACCTTTTGTAGTGAATCTGACAACACCTCTTAGTGAATACAGAGTAGAGAATTCGGCATCATTGGACTGTAGTGATACCTCTTCCCTATGGGAATCCTCTGTAGAGTGTAGAGAATTGGAGTTTAGCCCAGTCGAATTCTCACTGTGATGAATAAGCCCTGCAATGTTTAGGAAGGTAAAATCATGCAATAAAATGCAAATTCCTCAAGCAGTGCTTCTCCAAATTCATCATTTTTACTTTGTCAAATCAAAGTGGTAAATTAGGGGGCTGACAGCAGGGATTCTTTTTGGTGACTGTACACGCAAAAGACAAATAAAATATAGCGACTTAGTGGCAACATGAGTTGAGAGTTGTGTTGCATAGAAAGAGATATAAAAATCACTTGTAATGTAGGTGAATATAATATGGTGACAATAGTGTTGATCAGTTAGAATGATGGTCTCATTTAAACAAATTAATGGAAAAATTCCATCACTTCACTTTGATTCAGTAAATCAGTATTCATCTGCTGCTGTTGGACTGAGTATGATGTACAGTGCATTAAATAGCATCCAACGCATTTGCTTAGTGGCTAAAGGAAAATGCATTTTAGTGAATAAGGAAAAGTGCATTTGCATCAGTTCAAGCATAGCAAAATAAAATATACAAATTTACTTTCCCTGCCATAATTAGACAATGATTGGAGTATTAGAAATGTATTGCCAGGGTCCATACTAGATTCAGACAGGAATCCAAGTTGTTGGCAAGGCTAGGCAACTGGGTGCATCATGGTAATATTCTCTAACTTTCATTATTCTTCAGTTGAAAGACTACTACAACAGTCATTTATACTGCTGGTGGATGGTTTCCCATTGAAAATGGTGCAGCTGTCCCAGCATACTAAAGGCAGATTCTAAATCTCCAATTGGGGTTTATAATATATACAGTATATAAGAACACTGAAGTTAACTTCTATAGTTATACATTAACTCGCATAACATTGGACTTTGCATTATGTCTGTTCAGTCATCTACAGGTGCACTAAATATTCTAGTTAGCACAACTGGTTATAAGCTATGAAATAGAATTGTTACCGTAATGCCATATTGATTTGGTAAAGATGTTTATTGGAGGGTTTAGTGCTCCTTTAAAGTGCTGTGCAGTAGCTCAGTGATTAGTACTGTTCCCTTGCAATGCTGGGGCTCAGTTCCACTGTGGTCATCCTCTGAATGGAGTTTGTATGCTCTGCTCGTACTTGTGTGGGTTTCCTCCGAATACTCCCATTTCTTCTCACAAAACAAAAACATTCAAGGTTGTGACTAAATTGTCCCTAGTCTGTGTCTGTGTGATTTCATGGGGGAACTAGATTGCAAGCTGCACAGGGGCAGATACTGAAGTGAATTATTAAAATATGCTAATTAAATAAATAATTGTATTCTATCAGCAGGATCAAGTTAAGGGAACTAATTGTATGCTAAGTGCTTAGAACAGTATTAGTATGAAATTCTAAAGTTTGAAAGGTGGGATAATACAAGATGTCTAGAGAAAGGAGTCGTCTTAGAAAATATGCCCCGTTGTTTTGTAGCTTCTCAATTCTCAAAAGAGAAAACCTTCTCAATTCTTCTCAAAAGAGAAATTGCTGAAGTGAGAAAGTTACTACTGAATACAAAGAAACCACTGAAAAACGGTATATGAAAACTAATTTATTTGCTACTGATAATAATTATTTGAGACAGTCGTTTTAGTCCCAAAGGGCATTTTCTGAATATTATCTAAACTATTATCAAAGGCTAGGTTCACACTAGCACGTAAATACACCGCGAATTAAAAAAAAATCTACTCCATGAATCCCTATGGAACTTATCTTTTTTCCAGTCACACTAGCACATAATGCAAGCAAATGCTTAATGTCACATTTGCTCAGCATGTGTACACTGTGCATAGAATGCAGTCATAGGAGGAGCCGCAAATGCTGAGGGTATGTTCACATTGTATCGGGTAAGTACAATAAAAAAGCGCATCTAGAATATACGCCAGACTGAAATATGCAGTGTATTTTCTAGGCGCGCTCTTCTAAATATACAGCACAAAAAAGCACTAGTGTGAACGTAGCCTAAAGCACCAAAAGAAGAAACAATGGGACTTAGTGTGGCCTGTTTAACAAACACACACAACATGGCTGCTGTCAGTAAATATAAAAACAGACAGAAACACTACAATTTAATTATCATTAATTCAACTTTGAAGATAACAGTTTTACAAGCCTTGTATTTAAATAATTGCCAAATCAAATGGGTCCTTTAACATAGTAAGCTCACAGACCAGTTATACACCAGCAAATCAGATGGACTGAAAAAATAGATCTGGCAGCTTAATGCAAAAGCTTTGTTTGGAACAGTTCCGTGGCCACTAGTGGATAACTGGGTGTGTATGTGAGTGTCATAGAAAATAATTGCTTTTCAGGGGAGCAGTGGGACCATTGTATTAGTCCGACTGACTCACAGGTGTGAAACCAGCTATGCTTTGTATTAGATAACTACATGCAATATTTGACTGCTATAAAAATATATTGTTTAAACACCTACAAATTAATATGACATTAGTAGTTTATGGGATTTAAAGGAATAAATTCAGTCACAGAAACTTTTAATATCACATAGTGTAAGCAGAGTTTTACTAGATGTCATCAGGCTAATTATATGAAGAGTCGAGTGATCCTTTATTCTCACATACATTTTAATAGCTGAAGTATATTGCACATGTGAAAGGAACATTGCTTATGTATGTTCAAGATGATTAGGACATGACAGCAGATTTCCCACAGCAAACAATTATTTTCCCCAGCAATGTATGACAGAAATTCTTATGGAGATGAAACATCTCTACTGTATATTTATGTATATACTCCTGGTTTGTATGAGGAAAAATACTTAAGCAACTTGTAGGAATGACAATCAATGTTTTTCCATTGACCATGGAAACAACACAGTGATGTATAATGTTGTGCACACCCCTGAAAGCCAAGGTGCTACCCATCAATAATGAAAGAATAGGTTCACCTTTAAACTTTCTAGAAAGTGCTACAAACAAATAAAGCTTTTACATGTAAAGGTGTACTGTCATAGAAGATTATAGTTATATTGTGAAATGTAGGATGTCTGTCTGTCAATATATCTACCAATTGTCCTAGATTCTGTAATACAGTCCTGTTATTTGGATTCTCTCCTGCAGACCTGGGTTCACTCTATACTTCTGTTCTGAATACTGCTGAGCTCATACAGTCCTTTAGTAGCTCAGATAAGCCATACGGACGTTAGAAAGTAGAGACATTTGCTTTAGTTTTATGGCAGCCACATCTTATGCACATTAAATAAAATGGAAAAATGTAGAAAGAAACAGTACTTCTTTTTTGTGGTTAGTGTTTTTGTTGTTAGATTTTCAGTATACACACATTTTAGGCAACAGTCTATTCTTTGGAATTTATTTGCAAGTTATTTAATTAGAACATAGTCTGATGAAAATCTGCTCTATGTTTCAAAAACATAGGAGCAGGACTAAAAGGATTTTATTATTGGAAAAAATCTGCATGCCTTAAAGCAATATTCTCAGTACAGATTTCATTTAATTCTAGAAATTAATTTTTTTTTTTTTTTTTTTTTTGTGCCTAAATATTGGATGATATTCTTACTTGTTTAATAAATTCCCCCCAATATTCAGATGGACTGCTTTTTTCATACAAAGTCGAAGATGTTTTTTGACGGCCTAATGCTGGAGAAACAATGTTTATTTTATTATACCGCTATCTTCTATTCAAAAATGCTGTTTCCGCCATGTAGAATATCACTTTTTCATGCATTTTTTTTTTACATCGAAAACCTATTTTCGATCCTGCAAAAGCCAGTAAAAAGAGATATAGCCTTATAGCTTGGCTGATGCTCTAGGATCACTTTATATAATAGTGCAGACGTTTCTTGTGTCAGTCGCCACCACATCTGTGAGTATTTTCCCTGCAAAGAGGACTGGTGTCCTCAGCGATGACTGTGCTTCAAAGTGTAAGAAAAGTGCACGTTCACAGAGGGCAGCCCCTACTTGCACTGTTGCACTATTTAGGACTATAAGGCTGGGTCAACACTTTTTTTTTTCTGACTGGCGAAAAAAAAAACTGCCCATAAGAACAGACACTCATTACTTTCAATGTGATACTCAAAAAATAAATATATTGCTTTTATGAGATATTGGAAAAAATAACTAGTAATGCATTCCTTGCATTTACATTAACTTCTATAAAAAAATGGAAATACTCACATGATACATATGGTGTCAATTCATGAAAGGGAAAATTGTTTCCTTACAGTGTGAATTCACATTTATTCACTACTTCCCCATATTCAGAAGATTCTGCAATTTGGCCAGTTTGTTACAAATTCAACAGCTCATGACAGTCTCAGACTTATGGTGTTGCATTTGTCAGTTTTACTTTGCTAGATTAAGGTGGTGAATAAAAGGGCTAATGACAGGGCTCCTACTGTCTGACTATGCCCCACTACTCAAGAGACAGCTACTGACACACTCATGTCTTTGCTATGGGAATCCTCTGTAGAGTATAGATCTGCTCACAGGAAGTTAAAGGCAGTGCTGAGGGAGAGGATCACTGTAGCACTGAGTGCTAGTGCATACATAGCTAGGCTGGGCCAGGGAAAAGGAGGGGGGGGGGGGGGGGGGGGGGGGGGGGCAACACCCAGATAATGCCCCTCTCCTTTAGAGGGCATGGAGTAGAGAGTAGTAGGGAGTACAGTGTATCCCCAAAAATAAGACATCGAGTGAAAATAAGTAGAATCACAATCAGAGTGTGAACACCTGTTATATAAAAATCACATTGAAAAAAAGGTGCTATACAGAGGACAAATATAATGCAATAAAAGGAAGAAAAAGGAGTCCTATATAGTACGCGCATTAAATGTATTTGAAAAAAGTGCTCTGCTTTATTGTTACAAGTGACATACAAAACCAAAATAATTAAAACAAACTAAAAACATAAAACACCATCTACTTAAATGACACTCTACCCAAGTAGTAATAAAGCCATATGATATGACTGTATATAAGGTAGCCACTTAAAGTATAACCATACTGTAAGTATAATATATAGGCAGTGACCAAAGATAAGTACAGGTCACTGTGCAGGAAGAAGCTCCCAGACAGGAACGCCTGACCTCCCCCTTTTCTATCTGCGGTTGTAAGTCCGCTCAGCTTTTTATATTGTTGCTGTACTTATGTTTGATCATTGCCTATATATTATACATACAGTTAGACTTTTTCTATCTTGATTTTTTGAATTTTTTTTTTTTATTGATGGAAAGGTAGCCATACTTTACATTAGTAGCATGGCTATCTTTCCATCGAAAATTTAGAAAATTCGGGATCGAAACATTTTGAGAACAATGCAAGATTTCTCTTGGTAAACTTGGAAAGATGCTGAGCGGTCTTTCTGAGTTTAATACAGCGCTGTATAAATTTTTGGTGCTTTATAAATAAAATTATACATACATACTGTACATACTGTACATACATACATACAATAAATTTCGCCCATACAGTTGAAGCCAAGTTAAAATTAACTAACAATATAAAATGACTCCTGCACATCTTGGCATTCTTGTTGAAGATGATTAATATGGCAATTAAGCGTGGGTTGACATTTATAACAAGACAAAGTTTAAAGTTAAAGGAAAAGGTCAGGTGAAATACTTCCAGGTCCCTCCTCACTCTTCAATGAATGTCATTGCCATTTACGGATTAAATGTATTTTGTATACTTCAGATTTTTGAGTTATGATTGCATTGTTTTGAAATTAGAGAGATGTTTTCTTTTGGAATTCATAAGCACACATATGTATGTTAAACATGTGAGGAATTTTGGGATTCTAGTAGTGATTTTATTTGAAAATATATATGCAAATACACACATAAGAATACTTTTTATAACTCAATCGGATATAATCGGCAGGTCATGAATTTCATGTTCTGTCTCTAGACCAAGCAAAGTTTTTGTAAATAGTGAAGGCTACTGTTGGACATGATCTTATATGTAATAGCAATCAGCACATTTTGAACACATTCATTTGGGCTCCAGGAGTTCTTTATAATGTAAAACTGTATTGATAGACAGTAAGTACAGAAACCGCTTCACTCACTCACTTCATCTCAGCCTAGCTATAGAGATGTCAAATGTATGTTCTGGTAACATCTCTAGTATATCACTGAGAGGAATAATTATCAGAGTGTGAATTTGCCTGCTGAAGTTAATTCACCACACTTCATGAAAAGTTGTCTGCACTGTAGCATAAAGACTCATGGGGTTATTGGCTAAAGTCTGAATTGGTATGAATTGGTAAAGGTATGAATTCGCCACATAAAGACAGTCGCATTTTTATAATGAGAATATTGTTGCAGTCATGACTTTACAATGGGAAAATTGTCGCAGTTACGGATTTGCTATAGGAATTCGCTGTTTGAGAATTCGACAGTGGAATTCTCACTTTAGTCAATAACCCCCTTAGTGATTTTTGTGCCCTGTCAGGTAAATTGAATCATGGCTTATTATAGGGAATTCAAGCTATATTGGCATATTGTCATCTTAGAGCAGGGGTCAGGAAACCTATGGCACTTGAGCCAGATGTAGCTCTTTTAATGGCTGCATCTGGCTCTTGGACTGTAATGAGTGGAGCTCACATGCAAGCACCGCTTGTTACAGTCTGCCTACTAATCACCAGCAAGCACTGTAGAGACAAAGCTCTCTCAGCGCTTCCGGGTTGCTAGCCAATCCGGATCCGCAATGTCACCAGCTTCCTGGTTGCTAGCCAATCCGGAGCCACTGACATCAAATATGTGACGTCAGTGGCTCTGGATTCAAAAGGACTGAGAGAGCTGCATGTATATGGCTCTCTCAGCCCTAAAGGTTGCCAACCCCTGTCCTAGAGTAACATTATCTTTACATGGCAACATACAGCTAATATGCATATATTAATATAAAGGACAATTTCACAATTTTGTCACATTTTGGTTGCCAAAAATTTAACCAGTAATGTCAGCAGTTGTATTTACATTCAATTCAATACAATTCCTATTTCATGTTGGTGCTTTGTTGCTATATTTTCTTAGTCTTTTAAGAAAAAAAGTCTCCAGAATACTAGCAGGAGCCCTGCTGTAAGCCCTCCATTTTACCACTTACATCTGGCAGAGTCAAATCATCAAAGAGGTGAGTAAATATACAGAAAATAACATTTTTTGATGAACTGTCATGAGTTCAGTCATCTACCAAACAATCACATTTTGATTAATAATCCCGCCTGAGGTGGCTATCCATAAAAGCAAGGTATCTTGCACTGCCTGGATTTTAAACATTACTTCCAGTTTTGGCATGCTTGCTACCCTAGAATATTCATTCTCACCTGTAAGTGGGATTCAGCTGACTAACCCTTAATCCTATTATAGACAGAGCAACCCCATTATGTAGCACTATGAGTGCAGACTGTAATTATTTCTGGGTTACATCTCCCTATTCCATTTGTACTAATTATAACTGCTCCAGTACTTTAAAGGGAATTTATCACCAGGAAAAATGAATTTATTGTGCTTTAAAAAAAAAAGTACATTCTGTTTAGTAAAGTGGATTAGCACTGAAAAAACTAATTTGATTTAACTATGGAAAAGTATAATACATTTTGTGTTTTCGTAAGGTATTATTTACAAGCTACATCTTTATCAAAACAGTTGTCATCCCTCTCACTCAGGCTATGGGGCTATAAAGATTCAGGGCCTCATTGACTAAAGGCCAAATAGTCAAGAAGAGGGCCGAATCTTTAACCCCATAGAGAATCTATGGAGTATTGTCAAGAGGGAGATGAGAGACACCAGACTCAACAATGCAGACAAGCTGAAGGCTGCTCTCAAAGCAATCTGGGCTTCTATAACACCTCTGCAGTGCCACCCTCTGATTGCCTCCATGCCACATTGCAATAATGCAATCATTCATTCAAAAGGAGCTCTGACCAAGCATTGAGTGCATTTTCTATACATACTTTTCATTTGGCCAATATTTCTGTGTTCCAAAATTTTTTTACATTTAGTCTCATATAATAATCTAATTTTCTGAGATAATGATTTTGGGGTTTTCCTTGGCTGTAAACCATAATCTACAAGATTAACATAAATAAACACTTGAAAATGTTCACTCTTTTGTAATGACTCCATATAATACGTATACAAGTTTCTTTTTTTGAATTGAATTACAGAAAAAAAAACTTTTGGCTGATATTCTAATTTATTGATATGCATTAGTATATGTTTGTAATACAAACATGATTTTTATTATGACTACCATAGCCATTTATTTTATTGGGTTGGGTTAATTTTTATGAAGAACACTATTTAAATGGTGTTAATAATATATATATATATATATGTATTATATATATGTACACGTTATAAATTCTGGACAATAATTGAAGATGTATGCTTTATTTTTTTCTTGGCTATTTCTTTATAAATTATATGAATTACCACTGGATTGATTGGTGAGTAATAAAAATTACAGTTATGCTCCAAGATTTCTTACAGAAAAATAAAATGTTTGGTCCTAGTTCTTGCTAGTTCAGCAGGGTTCAGAAGCTGTATTGATTTGATGCAGTTGAAGCTGAAAAATGTATACATTTCTTTACAAATGTTCTCTTGGTCTGAATTTTAAAAATTGTCTTGACCTTACAATGGGGAAATTGTCATGGATTTGCTATGGGAATCTGCTGTTTGTGAATTCGACAGTCGAATTTTCACCTTAGTGAATAACCCCCTATGTACTTCACTGGCTGATGTAAAAACAAAGAATTTGACAATAGAAATCTAGACAACTGGTTAATCTAGTCTGCATTATGGGGTTACTATTTGTAAAGGCAATAATTGTGCATTCAATAAATATGCTATTTTATTCACTGATTTCATTAAACAATTTTATAAACCTAATTTTCATGGACTTAACATCCATTTACTGGACCTAAATTACTCTCTACTCACTGGGCGTAATTGTGTTTTGGACTGGGAGATTTTTATATAGTGAAACAAATAAATACTTTACTCTTGTTTCCAGCTTGAATAAGCATTCCATTGCTGGAAACTTGGACACCACTGGAGCTTTTTGCTCTCACAGCCTTATACGTATAAGGAGGTGGTTGGAGATTTAAATTGCAAGCAATAAAGGCCCCTGTTAGCTGCTTCTGTGGTTGCCCTCTACTTCCGCTGTACCATTTCTGCTTTGTCTGTTCTGAATATGTTGTCCTTGTAGTGTTCTTGCTTTTTAGCTGGTCCAGTGCACCTGTTCCAGTAATCTGTGGCTGCAAAGAATTAACTCAGCTCTTCCTACACACCAGTGTATAGGTCAATATTTACTTTTTTTGAATATATAAGCAACAGCTTCTGAGTAGCCTGAATTTCTTCAGCAGATCATTTACTTCATCTGCTGGAACTTACACAACTCTCACAAGCTGGTTAGCTTTCCCCAGTCATCTTCCCTCTCCTGTAATGTCCTACTGCTGCTTTACAACCTAGTTTTTACAAAGATACATCACAGATCCATGCAAATAAACATTAGAAGCTTGGTAAGTGAGGAGCAGCTTGCAACTCAAATGCAATTTAGTCATATTAATGGAAGTTTAACTGTTATATAAACAAAGTCCTGCCTTTTATAATTAAGTTATAAAGCAACATGCTTTGTCAGTGGGTTTTAGTTGTGTGAGGCACCATACAGCATTCATGTGTCACTTTAAACACCCTATTGATAACCTAACTGCTACAATGCTTTGGCTGTTTTTTGCCACTGGGGGTTAAAGTGCAGAACAGGGCTGTGTAGTAACATTGACCAGTGTAAAATGCAAAATGAGGGATCTATTCAACATACTACATATGCATTTATGTGTGCTAGGAGACTATATAATTTAAAATGAGTTGGATGGGTTGGAAAATGTAATTACATTCTACAGTGGGGAAAAAAAGTATTTAGTCAGTCACCAATAGTGCAAGTTCCACCACTTA
>WMED01030469.1:0-10095 GCA_019650415.1 Pipa parva
TTTCATGATTGCACTATTTCAAATTATTCTAATTCGTTGACCAGCACTTGTACACTAAGGTTCGAATTCAACTTACAAATTCGAAAACAGCGGATTCCCATAGTAAATCCGCTACAATTTCCCCATTGTAAAGTCGCGACAATTTTTTAAAATTACGATTGTGACAATTTTCCCATAATAAAGTCGCAACTGTGACAATATTCTCATTATAAAGATGCGACAGTAGCAACCTATTGTGACTGTCTTTAGCTGGTGAATTCGCACCTATACGCAACTATTCGGACTTTAGTGAATAACCCCCCTCGGAGTTCATTTGATGGGCCTAACTGCTAAAGACATATAGATCCCTTAACTGCGACTCACAAACCAATCCAGCAGTTGTTGATTTTTTGCAAAGCAAAGGTCTAACTTTGCTCTGTATTTTTTAAACTCAGGCATGCATACAACTGTGTGGAACAATGACCAAACAATAATAAACATTTATTAGTACACTAGCAATACACTGGATGCCAGGAATACCTTATAACATTTCTTAAAATAGTCTGCTGGGATGTTTTTAGGGGGATGCAAAATGGGCAATTGTAACAGACCTATGCTCTTTGCTCTTTTTGCTGTCAAACAAATCAGCGTATGGGGCCCCACTTGGTCTAAAACTGGCCCTGAATGCACAGACAATGAAGATCGCAATACCAGAACAGACAAACACAAAAAAAAAGACATTTACATAATGTAAATATATTACACATTCTATTAGGGAGCTACACTGCTATAATCTATCACCTCCCTACACTACTATATACACTATTGATGGTTTTGGATTCACATCATTTTAGCCTTCTATTTTCATAGTGTATATTAGTAGCGTAGTAATATAACTTTGTGATATAATATAGGAATTTCAGCCATGTAAAATGTACATTATATTTGATAAATGATACTTTTTTCCTGTATAAATGAAACATGTTTAGATTTTGGCAGAGATTTCTAAGTTAAAAAAAAAAAAGTTATATTTTACTGTACTGCCAAGGAACACAAACTAGAAGGAGTGAAAAATCAGAAGTGACTAGCGCCATCCGATTAGCAGATAAAATAAAGTACATAAATAATATGGTCGAACCTTACATTACAATTTTTTCTGGTTCCAAAAATAAGTAAGTCCTCTCCAAAACCAACTCTTTTGAGAAACTGAAGCTTCATTGACAGATATTGTTAACCAGGTTTCTACTAGTCATTTTATTGTATGTGGGATTTTTAAAAAAAATATATTGTCCACCCAAAATCTTTCTATTTTAAAGAATCTTGTTTCTTTTCTGATGCCTCCAAAAGCAGAATTTCACTGTTATGTGACTAATTTTATGCCACTTTTTAAAAATAAAATTTCAATTAAAAAAATATTAAGTATTGCATTTGCACAAGTCTTATATGTCAGGCACCATGCTAAATAGGGTCATCAGGCTTCACTGATGAAAACAATGGTTTATTTATGGCACCACAGCCTTTCTATTAGTCATAAAGCAAGATAGAAATGCTGTGCTTGTAAAGACGCAGCAGAAAAAAGGTATTTTGTCTTATCCAGAATTAAGGTTATTTCAATATTAATCTTCTATAATAAGCAGTATAAAATCATGAGTAAAAATGCATTACACATATGATAAGCACATTACCTGGTCCCGTGTAATATATTCACATGGATAACCAGATGTTTTGACATCACAAAGACAAGTTTCTGGTTTGATATCTTCCTTAATATGTTTACAGCTGGATCATTCTTCTCTACAAGATGTAGTAAAACAGGCATTTTCTAACAAATCCCCTTGTGAATTGGAAATCCAGTTGTTGAAGTTATTGAAAAAGACGTTAAGAGATGGAAAAGTACTTAAGTGAGCCCCAGTGACTGGAATATAATAAGCTAGATTTGTTTTTCTTTTAAATGTAGGACACTTAAGGAGATCAGTAGGAACTCACAGTGTGCTCTGTTTTATTTTAATTAAAATGTACATCTTGTGTATGGTTCCTTTGTTTTAATAGAGCCAGACTTTGCTAGTTACTAGCACCAGTTTCTTTTTTACCACTCGGATTCATTCATTTTCTGTTAGGAAAGCAATAAAGGCTTGAGAAACAGATATAAATTCATTTGATGGCCTTGGTGTGATACTCCATAATGGTAGAAAAGAATGCTTTCAGACATCATAAAGATATGTATACAAATATGTAAAGAATCAGTGGTAAAACCCAAGTGAACCATTGTGCAATGTTAAATTCTAGTTACCATTTAACTATACAGATATTTTTAAGGGTAAGTAAAGGATAATATGATTTAAATTTATTGGAAAGTTTATCTAAAAATAAGGAATTTTTTACTGTCAGTATTTTGGTATTTGCAATGACTATTTATAATACATTAGTTGCAGTGAACATCAAGCAACTCCTTGTCACCATTTCTGTCATCAGTGTAAACCTACCCAAAGGGAACTGTCAACTTTAACAGGGACTTTTTGTAGCAGCTTCTAAGATTCTCTGAAATGGGAACATAAACTAGTCCCCCGAATAGTCTCTTCTTCTTCTAATGGACTTCAAGGGCGAAATGTAATAAAACTGAAAATATCGATATCGCAATATTGATAATTTTAACACAATATCGCGCTATCGAATAGTTATTTACACCAAGAAAATTTGTTTACTGCAATATCCAAAATTTGATATTACGATGTTGAATTTTTCCAATATCGCAAAATCAAAAATTCGATTGAAAGTTTTCAATCGGTTTATTTCTATGGAAAATCCATGATATTGATCATTTTGATGGAAAAATTAAATATCACAAATTCAATTGAGAATTTTTGCTAATTTTTTATATCAAAGTTTTCGACCAAAAGGTCAAAAATGGCCTTTTCGACTTTAATAAATTGCATAGGGGCAAAATTTATTACAATTGTAAAGATCGCTCTCAGGGGGTAATTCAGCAAGGTTCGAACTCACCTTGTGATCCTTCGATTCACCTCGCTGAGACTGTTACGCGCTTGCTTCTCTACTATACACAGACATCACGGAGCGCTTTAAAGGTGCTTCGCCACACCTCGTGACCACTCGAGTCACCTCACCAAGACTGGAATACCTTTAATGTATTCGGTGATGTTCAATTACCACCTGGCACAAGGGGCATATTTACTAAAACCACTTCAACCGTATTGATTGATTTCATCCCATTTTGCTGTCAATATTTCTTTTCCTGTAATTGTAATTTTCGATTTTCCAAAATTTATAAAGAAAAATGTCTCCCCATCAAAATAAATTGTAATTGATAAATATCAGTCTGTTAACAGGAGCACACTATGTAATTTTCTATGAGGGACTTCCATTACAGATCGATAGCGATATAATTTTTTAATGGAGAAACATTTTAGACTTAGGCTGAATGACAGGACCAATTCCATAGGGGATAATGAGTTTTCCCCAGCCTGAGGGTGAAGAATTCTTTTGGTTGAAAAAAAATTATTTTTGAACAGTTTAGTAAATAGGAGAAAACAGCATTTTTAAAACTGGGTTGTTTCTCTTGCATTTACTAATAGGAAACTTTTCAACTTTAGTAAATGTGCATATTATTAGAGTGATGCATGTTCGAGACTGTAATTTCCTTCATTTGTGCTATGTTAAGCACTTCTCCCAAGTTTGTTTTAAAATTGTATTGTTGAATTGAACAATACAATTGTTTAATTTAGTGGCGCTTCATAAATAAATCTATGCATACATGTGAAAATCAAAAACTCCACCAAAACTAACACCGAGAGGCTTCGGCATTATTCAAATCCTGGGTGCAAAATATCTGAGAATTTATTTATGGATCACCTTGAATTGCTCTGATCGTTTGAACTTGAAATCAATAGTATTAAATTCATTGCTTAAAGAATCTCCAAAATCAGTCTCTAATAGGCCAGGTTCACACTGGCGTATCGTTTAAAAAAAACAAAAAAAACATCACGAAAACATACCATTGCATTAACACTGGCGTATTTTACATAAAAATAGTCACATTTATTTACGCATCACTTTTCTTTCGTATGTGACCACTACTGCTCAATTCCTATTGCTACTAATTCTGTTGCATTGTTCGCGTTGCATTCTATACGCTAGAAAAAAACATGTCATGAAGTGTCCCAGCACATGTTCCTCTCAATGTAATGCTAGTGTGACATTGGACGTGCAATGGTCATTACTTAGGGGGTTATTCACTAAAGTCTGAATTGTTGCGTATAGATGTGAATTCTCTAGCTAAAGACAGTCGCAATAAGCTGCTACTGTCGCAGTCACTTCTTCATAATAAGAATATTGTCACAGTCACAACTTTATTATGGGAAAATTGCAACAAAAAATTGTTGCGACTTTACAATGGGGAAATTGTCGCAGATTTGCAATGGGAATTCGCTGTTTGAGAATTCAACAGTCATATTCTCACTTTAGTGAATAACCCCCTTTAATGTATTTTGCGATGGCGCATTTATGACATATTTTTGTGGCGCACTTTTGTTTTTAAAACTGATGCGCACAATACACCAGTGAGAACCTGGCCATAGAAGTGTTGTATAAGGCTAGGTCCACACTAGCATATTATACACAGCGCATAAAACGCTTGTGTGCAAAAAAAATGGTTATGTGAATCCCTATAGTATTTACTTACCTTGTTCCAGACACACTAGCGTATGATGTGCATATGCTGCGTCCAGAACACTGGCTGTCACATTTTTGCCGGTGTATATATGCTGAGCACAAAATGCGGCCAGATGGGAAAAGCCGTAAATGCCAAGGGACTGTTCACACTATCACAGGTAAGTACAATAGAAAAATACGCCGGAGCATATTTTTTGTTTTTTAAAAGAAGTGTATTATACGCTGTGCATAATACGCTAGTGTGAACCTAGCCTAATAGTTATCAAGAAGCACTCTCTACGCTCTCTAGAGATTCCTGTCTCTTGTTTTAAGAGCACCTTGCAAGCAACTATATACAAAAGACTGCTGATTGTTAAACTGGGGGGTAATAGGATCAGTCAACATTACTGGTCTCATGAGAAAACTCTACTGAAAAGGAAGTTTTTCTTATTTCCATGTAACCAGAATTATACTCCACCACGTGCCAGAAGCAATATCTGAATTTAATAAAAATGTTTCCATAAAATGCTACTAACTCAATGAAACAACCAGCGGTTGCAAAATATTCATATATTGGCCTAAAGAAGTGAAATTTCCTAATATAAATGAAAATAAAATGTATTCAAATCTAAGGGGTTATTAGCTGAAGAGTGAATTTTCGCACAAATGAATTGACTGCAGTTTGTTTCAGTTTTTCCCATTGTGAATTGTAGTCAGTTGTGTATATATCTTAGTTCAGGGATGAACAAACCACGGCTCTGGAGACGCATGTGACTATTCAGCTTCTGTAAGGCTCGGTTCATTAGCACATATGTACGCTGCACTTAAAAAAAAACAAAAATGCGCACCACAAATCCCTATGGCACTTGCCTGTTCCAACCATACTAGTGCTACATGCGAGTGCGTGCATGCACGAATGCTTGATGTCGTGTATTTGTCCAGCATATGTATGCGACAGGAGCAATGCAGCTAGACAGGAGAAGCGAGTGTTCATTCTGTGTCGGGTAAGTACAATGGAAAAGCGAATCTAGAAAATATGCTGGACTGAAATACGCCGGCGTATTTTCTTGACGCACTTTTCTAAAAGTGCAGCAAATATATGCGCCAATGTGAACAGGGCCTAAAAGCAGAAATTTTATTCTACTGCAGCTCTGTGATCCACTCCAACATCACTGATGTGAGCAAGCTCAGAAACAATAATAAATCATAATTCTGCTTCTGCACTTGCTTAACTGCTTCCACTCCTTAAGAATTACACATAGACGATACTAGCCTTTAGTTTCCCTTTAATTACTCAACCATAGGAACCTTGCCATAAGCCCCCCCACTTTATAGATGGTGAAGTCAAATTTATGGATTCATGGCAGTATGTCTTGGCAAATTGTAACATAATAATTCATCTGTTTGGCCATGAATTTTATGGCAAACACAAGTGGTACATAAATATTCAGCTGACATATTACAGTGAACTGGGAGAGGATTCTAATCACAGAAAATAATTATCTTTGCAGAATATGGGAAGCAGGCACTGGACTATTTGTAGTGAATTCACACATTTGGGACAATTTGCTCTTTTGGTAAATTTCCACCTCTAATGTACATACTAATAACATTTTAAATTAAACCTATGCAGTTCAAAGCTGTTCCTGGGTAATGACAACTACTTTGAAAAACAAATCAGTATCTAAAGAGAATTTACTTAAATTCTCAATCAGGAATTATAAATATTGTATAAATATTTTCAGTACTTCCCCCTTTTTTTTTTACTCATACAGCAAACAACAACTGCAAATTAGTCTCTGGATCACTTATCTGTTTTGTTGAAACAATGTGATAAATGCAGCTTTTATCAAGAGCTTATTCTGACCTTTCCACGTGAGGTTTAACCTCCTGTGGAACCTCGTCCCTAACCAGACCTGCTCTGAGCTTTTGCAGAACACGGTAAAGCTTGGTTCACATGAGCGCAGCGCATCATACACTCGTGTGAAGAAAAAAGAAAAATACGCCAAGTGTATTTTTCAATTGTACTTACCAGTGACAGTGTGAACGCTCCCTCGGCATTCACATCACTTCCTGTGTGTCACATTTTGGGTTTAGCGTATACACACCGGCCAAAATGCGACACACAGCATTCTGGACCCAGCGTATGCACATCATATGCTGGTGTGTCCAAAACTAGGTAAGTATCATCCGCTTTCATTGAGCTGTATTTTTTTTTTCACATGAGCATATGATGCACTGCACATCATACGCTCGAGTGAACTCAGCCTAAAACTCTAAAGGCAGCTCATGATTAGGAACCCACAAACTAAAAAGAAGAAGTCAATCTGAGCTACAATATATCAGATGGCCAATTCATCAAAATCCAAATCTGACAGTGAAAGTGAATTTGTGTCACTTTGGCTCAAAGCTCACCAATAGTTTAGAATTAGCTATTCCTTATTCATTAAGCTTTGGATTCTCTTTCCCAAGATGTGAAATGCATCAGACACAAGTTCTTTCATAATGTTTAGTAGTCAAACAGCATAGTGATGAGTAGTCATACATAGTGATGTCAGCCCCACAATGTGCAGCTAACTTCGCTTGTTCATGTTGTCACCAGGACACATTGTTTACTGTCACTTTTGAATGAACTGTCATGTTACGCCACACCTGATCCCTGCCATCAGTCCCCTACTTTGCCACGTTAATCTGGCAAAGTCAAATAGTAACATAGTAACATAGTAACATAGATGCGTGAATTCAGAACAGTATACCTAGTTGCATTCACTCCTTCGACACACTCGACTGCTTAATCAATAGTAGAAGTACATATGCACATGTACGCAAAGTGATAAAAGGTGCTCTGTAAAACTGTGATTATCGTAGTCACCTAAATTGATTGCATATTCACTACATTGCAGAGTTTGATCAATAAGAGGGAAAGTGGCAAATAGATGTGAATTTAGAGCTTTATGTGAATATTTGGCATTTATTCAATACAGCAAAGCAAACACCAGATCTCTGGGTAAACCCTCAAGTTCTTCAGCTGAGTTCTAAAATTGGGTAGCTCCACCCATCCCCACCCCAAATTTCATCCCACCCACCCCTTTTTAGGACCAAAACCGCCTGACTGGTTCACACAATGATGCAAATCACCCCCATTCAAATACTCCCAGTTAGGAAGGGAATTCTAATACACAAGGCCCCTAGAGGTTCCAAGGTATGCATATAATTATTATATAACATATAAATAACATTATATCCAATAATAATCTGAAACTCAGACTTTAATTGTTAACCTTGAACTCACACACAGAACAAGGAAAAGGAATATGGCTATACATTTTAATACAGCTGGAGAAGGGAGAAAATGATAAAGCACCAATTTTGCCTAAAAAGGAAGAATATTAATTCTTCCTACTAGTTTCTGACATGAGCAATTAATGACCATATAACATAATATTGTGATAAACTTTTCTTAAAGTGTAAAAAATCGACTTCAATTAACAGTTTCTGTTTCTCTTCTATTAACAAATATTTCAGAAGTAACCAAGGGCAAATCTTTCTCATTTCTCTTCTTAATGAATTAGAATAAAGAAACAAGATTTTTAGCTAAAAAGTGTTAAATGACTGCAGCCTGGTCAAAATAATGTAACGTAACTTTATATGACTTTTGGTCATAAAGTAATTCAAAGCACGAGGTGGAAATTTGTTTTTTCAACTAAGAAAAATGTGGCTGAGTATAATCCCATTAAATAAGGTGGAAAAAAAACCCCCTCAAGGCAAAGTTTGTAGAAGATAGACACCATCGTGTAAACAGATTATTTAGGTTAAATGCTAAACGTGATGAATGACAACAGGAGATCAAATGTTAATTACTTTAAATTGTCATTTGTATCTGAATCCAGTGTACTTAAAAATGACCTATAACTCCAGAGAAATGAGAGCTCTCACCTAAATTATACAAGCATTAGGCTTTTACTGTGGAAGTGATCATCCAAAGCAGAATTTTTATTGCAGGCATGTTTAGCCTGAAGATTCCCTTAAATGGCAAATATCAGAACCAGATGGAAAAGAAAAGAAAATAATGTCCATTGCAGGGACGCTGCACTCAAATTCCTGCTCTGCTTTCTGTTTGGTAGTTCTGCTTATGACAGGCTTGCATTCTCTCGTATGCGTGAGCTGCGTAGTTCCAAACCACACTGACATTCATTGCCGTTCCATTGTTGACAGTGATTTTATGTAGAGTAATAAATGGGTGACACAATATCTTAATAATTCCCATGGCCAAAGCTGAGAAATGTATTTAAAAAAAAAAAAAAACTTGAGAGCTGGAGATGACAATAGATTGCAATAGAGACATAGTTTTGCCTAGAAATGGTATTAAAAATAGAATTATACGTTTGTGTTTACAAAGACAAACTCTTCGAATGTGATGAATTGTGGGTGGCAGTCCATTAGGCAGATAGGGTTGGACAGAGGGATACATTGAGAGGCTAGGATTACTCTTGATGTGCCCCTCATGGAAGAAAAGACCATGGACTGGTGACCTTTTAGGGGATACAACTGCCCCCTTTCCAACCCTCCAGCACCCATGGGTAGAAAGAAGTAGCATTTTATTATGAATGAAGATGGACTCAATACATAAGGTTTATTTTTCTGTGAACTCTTGCTGCAAAACTGTTAAATCTACTGAACATTGTGATTAGGTAATCAATCATTTCAGCAGAATAGAATACTTTTTTTGGATAATTTGTTAAAGTTTTCTGAATTCAAACAGGAACATGTCCAGTTTCAGATGTTATCTGTAGTATTCAACCCAGCAAAGCTAATATTTCTGTGTAATTAGTCTGGCTACACATGATCCCAATTCAAGCAATACTTGACCATAAAGCCTTCCACTCTGCCACACTGGTTCCCATAGGTACAGGGAGTTTTATTACTACTAATTTTTCTGGAAAAGGGTGAGTTAGTTTCAGGCCACACTAGTCTTTATATGCCTGGCAATTTTTTTGAGGACATTTTCTTTTCTGAGAAAAAGCCTGTGTGTGCGACATAATGTATTTTGTAATTTAATTGCAGCATGTCACAAGTGTGGTGTACAAAAGTTGCTGAGAATTTTCTGACAAAAATTTGCTGAAAAGTCATAAAAATGCTAGTGTGGCACCCACTTCAGTGAGGAGCTTATTCCTAAAAGTCTGTACAGTTGCATACCAGCTGAATTCCATGTATTTGGCACTGCCCCATCTTTAGGTATTCAGAAAACTCTACATGTCAAATTCATGCCCAGTTACAATGATTGTGGACTTAAGGAGCTCCTTTGCATTACTTTGCATGCATGTGCACATGTAATTTAACTATTTGGCAATGGTTGGAGTCTGCTGCAGTAGCAAATTCATCAAGATGCCCATTTACTTAACTGTACCAACCAGTGCCAAGCGGCAGCTGCCAAAGCAAATAGAATCATGG
>WMED01030470.1:0-10095 GCA_019650415.1 Pipa parva
CAAAGCATGTGCTTTGAGTCTCCCCCACCTAGTAGCTGACAACTTCCTCAGTGGGGGATGCACAGTAGGAAATGGAGGGGGGATGGATGCACAGTGGGGGGATGCACAGTGGGGGGGATGCACAGTGGTGGGATGCACAGTGGAGGGATGCACAGTGGGGGGATGATGCACAGTGGGGGGATGATGCACAGTGTGGGGGGATTCACAGTGGGAGAATACACAGTGTGGAGAGATGTACAGTAGGGGATGCACAGTGTGCGATGGTGCACAGTGTAATGGATGATGCTGTGTAACCTGATAATGCTCAGTGCACATGCACGTGAGATTTGAAGACAGGGAAAGAGAGCCTGCTTGTTAGGGAGCGTTTCTATAGTGTTTGAGTGGCTGGTCAGGCAGAAAATGGCAGCTTCTATGTTTTCTAATCAGGCTGAGATTGAAGTATATGTATTTTCAATATACAAATGTTTTTTTGGTTCCTAATTACTTGATTTACATTATAAAGTCACATACTTTCTAAAACTGTAATAATCCTGAGCTGACGGGTGCACTTTAAAGCTAATTGTAATAAATCAGTTTCCATGTAACCAAACAAAAATAATTCTACATGAAATGTTTTGAAAGATGTAACATAAAAATTCAAAGAGGACAAGATGCCCTTCTCTAACGTTCCATGCAGTTGAACAATTACGTCATTGGCTTCTATCCGGGTGATCAAATATCTTGGCTGTGATTATCTACGAGTTGTTGGCTGCTCTTCAACTAGGTCTGAGCTATCAGTCATCCAGCTGGTAATAGCACGGAAAATTCAGAACAAAATAGAAAAAAAGATCAAGCACTCCAATTCCAGCTACTAAAGTATTATGACTTGGAAATTTAAAAGAAATAATGATGTACCTTTCATCTGTTTTACCAGGGCGAGACCTTCAAATTAAACTAATAAACCAACTGATATTTAAAGGGCAACTGCCACCAATTTTGATTGGATATTAAAAAAAAAAAAATTGTTGTATGACATTTGCTGTGTTTTCTTACAGTCATTCAGTGTCCGCATAAAGGGACACTAAACCCCCATTATGATCAATTTTAATAATATAACTGTATTTACACTGAAGTTAACTTTGATGGTAACAAGCTGTTCACTAAAATGTAAAATTCTTTATAATGATAAAACAGCTATATTTTCCTATTGTAGTCAATCTTAAAAAAATTCAAGTTTGCACCAGTTACTTCCTTTGTCCCTGCGGGGTTGCATTTGAACATTGTGAAATGCATGGGTACATTAATATATTTATATATTTTTTTTTTGAATATACCAGTATTTATAAACTTGAATAACACAGCATAAATTATAATTTATACATATATTAACAATAAATATTTCTCAAGGAATACTGCTCCTGTTGTCCTAGACCGTCAGTTGCACCAGAAGAATGTAATTTGACTGAGCACAGTGATTCCGATCTAGCTTAATGGTATGATTAGGCATAATTATGATTTACTTTCCCTCCAGAGAGCTTATTCCAGATTCCCTTGGACAAATTAAGTTTGCTCTGCTCCACTTGGAATGTGTACTGATATGGGATTAACTTTGGCTCCACCTATTATGCTAATTTAGGGGAGTACATTCTAAGTTACTTTCAGTCCTCCTGAGCACATGTAAATACTTTCCTTAATGAGATGGTTCCTGAAAGTTCATCTTAATTATATGAACTCTGATGTTATCATGTACAACATTAAGAAATAACCCAGTCAGTGACTTTTATAGTGAACTATAAAAGAAATAAAAGGCAGAAGTCAAGGTTAGTTACTTACATAGGTTCTGAAACAAAACAGATGAATGAAAAATAGATCATGTGAACATGTATCAGTTTAAATCAAAGCCTCAACTTATTTTTAATAGAACCTTAATCTGCCAGTTGCTTGATTAAGACCAGAGGACCATGTCGCGAGGGTATTCATTTATTCAATACTTGTGTTTTTGAATCCAAAAATTATACAGGTAGATTAGGGTTTAGGAATGCTGAAGTGTGCCCAATACACATTTCCAAGGTAAGCACTATCTAAGAAAACAATTATTTGTCTGTGTTAAATATCACTGGGATCATCCCAGGATCTTGGTAGGTCTCCCATTGATACCCTCACTATTTTCCCTCCTAGGAGAGAACGGTATAGATGTAGATATAAAAACCATGTATATGATATAGTATAATGTGTCCATACTATTTTACTGTCTTGTACTTCTAAATAGTGTAACTTTAGTATCACTACATAATAAAGATACAAGCTATCTTTAAAAATAACTGGCACCTGTTTTGTTTCTCAAACATGGTAAATCCAAGGCATGTGCCTATAGTAAGGTAAAGGGTTGGCAGCCATGTATCTTTGTCCTAACAGTTGATTGAACTAAAAAAAAATTAGAAATCTGAATGATTGGTTCAAAAACTAGTAAAGCATTCTTCTGTTTTTATGGCAATTTAATAACAACTAGAGCTTATGAATTAGTGTTTTATTTTTTTTTTAGAAGCACAGTATGGCAGCAGCTCCCCTTTATATTAGCCAATATAAATATAGGAATAAACAAGACTGTCTGTGAATATAATCCTATACCAATATGGTTTACAGAACATACAACAGAAAACAAAGCAAAAATAAGTTTCCATGTGAGATGTAGCCACTATTTCTGAGAATTTCCTGCACATAATTATATAATTTATTATTGTTCAGTAGAGTACACCATATATATTCTCTACAAATATGTTTAGGAAACCAGTTCCAAAAAAGGGTATAGTTTGTTTGCTTTTAAAATCTAAACTTGATCATTCTATACTTTGTAAAAGAAAATCATATAGAATGTAACATTTGTAAAACCAGTACTTGCCTGAATGGTGTTGCTCAATCTCTACTGCTATGGCTAAATAATTTTATTTACTAAAGCTTATCCAAGAAACTGTTCTCATTTTCAGGTCAGAAAAAAATTAATGGGATGATTCTCTATTCATGCAAATGCTCATGTTGCATTGTCTCAATGTGACAACTGTCAATGAAAAGTTACAACACCTACTACAAACTAACTTAAAGTTGAGAGGCTGCGGTCATTGCTGTGAGATATTCCCTCTTGCCGCCAGACAAAACCTACCAATATCTCATTTAAAGCGACTATGTCTACTTCTAATGCAGAAGGCTGTGTTAAAGGTTGAAAGTTTATTGTTAATCTCCTTAACACTAGAATGGATTCCATTAACATTTGTTTCTGGCTTCCCCCAACTGACAATGATTTAAATTTAGCAAAGCTGGTGAGTGCAGATAAGGGACTCTGGACACTTTGTTGAAACAATGCTAAAAATATCAACATTACAACATGAAATAAGCAGTTGGTTAACGCTATTCTTGTTGTGGAGGCTATGGAAATTACTGTGTAGGGCTTTCCGTCAGTATATAACAATAGAGAAAAGTGTTGTCAATTTCCAGATGTAGGGTTGCTTTAATTAACCATCATACCTAACTTTAGTCTATGGGATGATTACATAAAAGGAGATATATTAATCTTTGAGGGGGTTATTCATGAATATTTGAACAGTCATGTTGAGGTCTGACTTCACAATTATTCACCACTTCCCTATCATTGCATTTCTATCAGCCTCTGAGACACGGCAAATTTGCACCAAATCCAGATGCTAATGACAGTGATAGACTTCCAGAGCTCTTTACATCACTTTCCGTGCACATGTAATTCACCTATTTATCAAGTGTCAGAGTCTGTCGATGTGGAAAATATGGCAAGATGTACTGTGCCGAATTTGCCAATTTTCCTTTTGTCAGATGAAAGTGGTGAAATAAGGGGTTGATGGCAGTGCTCTCGTGTGGTGTAAAGCAACTGTTGGTTTCAAAAGTGACAGCAAAGAGTGACGATATGAGCTAAGGAGATGAAAGAGATGTAATATTGATTTAATACAGTTAGTGGGACATTGTAAGGATGGCATAACAGCAATCTGCTTGGAGTCTTATGGGTAAAATCTCATCACTCTGAATGATTACACACTATGCTAGAAACCCCGCCTAAAGTTGTCTGCTCATTGCTATGGGAATCCGCTGCTTAGTAAACAAGTAGTAGTGAATTCATGAGGCCCTGAATCATTGGTTCTCCTCTCTCGTGCAAGGTGCAAAGGGTGCTGTGACTCTGCATAACCCTAGAGGGCACTGTTCTAAGTAAAATGATTGGATAGATATCACTGCCAATTGTGAACATGGATTATAGTTTTAAAGATAATTTAGCAATATGTAATATTATATCATTATTTCCATCACATTTTACCCACTTTGCTGATAACGATTTCATTTCATTTTGGAATCAAAAGACAGGGAATTGACTGAAATCATTCAGAATAACCAATCAGACTCCTGCAATTATGCAGTCTCAGAGAGCTACTGCACAACTGTTCATTTCTGTTTTGTTTCTTTTTCAAGCCTACTGTCACTGATATGAAATTACAACTGAAGATAAAAATAATGTGCCAGGAGATAAAGGCTTCTATGAGAAAGTGACTATCAATTCAAAACCACAAAAAAAAAAAATCATATTTATTGAAAAGATTTTATTTTTTTTTACAGTGACATTCATATGAACAAATAATTTCTGAAGACCAAACTGTTCCTTTATTTACCACTGTTGGTCGGGAAGACGTTAGTTGACCAGTGAGAGTCAAAACACAGAGGGAACAAGTTTTCAGGTGTCCGAAATTCAAAGAGACAGAGGAAATGTCACAGCCTGTGTGGCTCCCATTGATGACGCTGATCTACTTACTTTTGTAGTGAACGACACCCGAGCAATGCTTTGTGGAACTATATTGTGTGACTGATTGATTACATTGCACATGCTGTCTATCAGCAGGTGCCTGGCACACATCAATTGCTTGCAGTCATTTGAAACAATTCATATACGAACAAAACCAGCTGAAAGCTAAGGGTCCAATGATAGTTTAGCAGTAGAACACTAGTATATGAACATAACCATCAATTGGTTCTACCATTGTGGGAACACTTTCAATTATGAAAAGATGCATGAAGAAATCAAGTGGAGACCACCCTGATTCATTCTCATTGGAAAGAGAGTTAGACCACACACTTAGAAATCAGATGATGATTAAACTGCACACCCTGGGGGCACAGTATTGTTTCCTGCGCATCTCAATGCATGCCACAGGTTGATTAAGGGTTTTCATGGCCATTGAGTATTGTTAATTTTGGCCTGAGGGAAACCTACAAGAGGCTTGATAAACCTCAGACAAATATAATTGTTCTGCTCAACTGACAGCAGTTAGTGTGAAACCAATTCTCTGACATGTAACATCAATCCTAAAATACAAATTGCTTCTTCCAGAAAGAAACGATAAGTTTACTTAAAGATAAACAATACTCTTCTCTGGACCTCCTGCAACACATTATTTTAGATTCAGCAACCAAGGTTCTTCAGCATATTTACTAAAGTGTGAGCTGTCATTTCCTCATAATTTCACATCAGCAATTTTCCAGCAATTCACTTATTGCTCTGTGCTCATGATTACACATGATTACTCTTTTTGCGAATGTATGCCACATTAGAGTAAATGGTGGCAAACTTGTTCAGGCACCATGTAGTAAACTATGTAGCGTATTGTGGTGAATTGTTAATAAAATGGCACAAAGTGATATCTTTGTCACATGGATGAACTGATAACTATTTATGTTATTAAAGGGCCAAAAGTTACCAAAACAATGAGTTTATATTTATAACTACATACTGAGAATACGCAGCAATATAGAATCAGTAATGGCAATGTAAAAAGCATTGTTTTAATCAATTTTGTGTTTGTGTAATGTTATAAACTAAAAGAGAATTTGTCGCATCGAACAGAATAATGCTATTTTAAAAAAGGTAAAATGTGTATTCTTGCCAAATGTGCATTGCAGCCCAGTGCTTTGCACTTTGATAAACGCCAGAATTCAATGGGTGCTAAAGAAAGACAGACGTATAAGGGGGTTATTCACTAATGTCCGAATTGTTGCGTATAGGTGCGAATTCGCCAATAAAAACACTCGCAATAGGATGCTACTGTCGCAGTCGCGTCTTTATAATGAAAATATTGTTGCAGTCACGACTTTATTATGGGAAAATTGTTGCAATCTTAACATTAAAAAATTGTCGCGACTTTACAATGGGGAAATTGCAGCGGATTTACTATGGGAGTTCGCTGTTTGTGAATTCGACAGTCAAATTCGCACCTTGGTGAATAACCCCCTAAATGAGAGTATAATTCTCTGTACTTGTTTAATATTCTAATGATCACTAAACTCTACACTGTTTATACTGCGTTTAATCGGGATTTTTATGACTAATCTATGTCGGGATAGATTCTGCATATTATCCCTTGCAAATTCTACAAGAAAAAGGGGTCATGTTTTGTTTTTTTTTATTTAAAAGACTATAGGAGAGCTGGAACCCACCAAGAAACAAGAGATCAGGGAGGGCCCACCAGGAAACAACAATGGCCACTAATCAAAAGATTTTCTTCTTGTCTCTTTTCTCCGGCCTTCAGTCCTTACAATTCTATTCTATCCTTCCTATCTTTTGTCCCCTTTACACTCCTCTAAGGAAAAGGCCATGTTGGGGAAACTTCCGAACTGTCCACAGAAGCCTCGGCTCCCAGGGAAATTCTCTTGTGTCGTGGTGGGCCTGTCCAACACTGTGCACGTACCTACTCTGGTGGTGGCTGCAATTGACTTCAGTCAGCAGAGAAGACACCTTTATCTTCAAGTTAACTGTATTATCTATTATTTTAAGTGCCCTGAACTAGAATAGCCTTTGGTTTAAATATCCTGGAATAAATTTGCTGTATATATGTATGTAACACTATGGGTAAATCTGTCAACTCACTGCACTGACAATCGTAGGTGGAACAGATGCATCACCAGCGTACCTTACCTGTTTTCCACTTTGGGATAGCTCTAACCTCAGGGTATAGGCATACACTCAACTCCCAGTATGCCAGACAATCTAGATTTAGATTTGATTTATTGTCACTGGGAGTGTACAAGTACACACCAGCGAAAAACATATTCACAGCATTTACAATAGGATACACAGGTTCATAGGTATTGCATCACAGAGAAAACAGGTTCATAGGTATTGAATACAAATCACCTCCAGCTGTCCTCTATAGGAAAAACATCAAAGGATATATTGACCTCTACGCATGCACAGTACTATAACAGTTCCATCTCATTTTCAACATACATTGCTACAGTGAATTCGTTCAAGCACTGCTGAGAGCCTCAAATAATCTCTCGACTTGTTCAATTGGGCTGAGAAGGAGGGATGGCTTTACAAGCATCTGGCACTTCTCACTTGTCCCTGCTCTCTGCACTGTAGCCTCCATAAGCTCATTCTCACTAACACTTCTAAAGTGTCTACTTAATTCTGTCTCTCTTCATCTAGGGGGATCCTTTAGCAGATGCTCAATACTGCTACAGCAAGGCAGCCATAGAGACCCTTTCTCCCCTTGTACTGCCTTTTAAAGCTTGTATTCCATGTCACATCCAGGGATCAGCTATATGTACTATATCCAAGAATTTACTATGAAAGTGCTGTCACAGAAATTAAAAAGGAACAATTGCCAAATGATCGGGAATGACAAAAGGGCCACTAAACCCCCCATTATGACGAAAGTGCATCATAGCCTATTAAAGATGTTTTCTGAAATGTACACAAGATTTACAAGCTATGTCAGATGCAATCATAACACAGCAATGACATTTATTTTACACAGAGACAGTATTGTTTGCTTTCACTGTTACTGGGGATTTACATATATTTATATACTACACATATATCTATTTATATATACGTATATGTGTGTGCCCCCTTGAAATATTAAAAATGATACTTGCTCTTTATAAAAAAGTGGGTTTATGAAAAAAGATTCGCTTTGCTCTACTCTTGCACACTAAGCACTTGCTGCTGATTCGTTATTGAACAAAAGTAAAATCCAGTAGAATAGCTACAAAGGTAGAAAAGACGCATTACATTCAAGTGAACCCATGACACAGCAAATTTCCAAGAGGGACAAAGAAATCTTTCTTTTGAAATGATTTTTCAATTCATCTTGACCCTCACTTTCCATGAATGCTTACTCACTAATAATAATCATATTTCTGCAAACTGGTAGAAACATGAAACAAGGGCAGTATGGTGGCTCGGTGGTTAGCACTGCTGCCTTGCAGTTCTGGGCTCTGAGTTCAATTCCACCCTGGACTTCATCTGCATGGAGTTTGTATGTTCTCTCCTCTCCTGTGTGGGTTTCCTCTGGGCACTCTGGTTTCCTCCCACAATCCCAAAACATACATCTGTGTGTGCAACTGAATAGGGAAGCTAAATAGTAACCTCCTTGGGGCAGTGAATGACAAATGTCTGTAAAGCACTGCTTAAAATAGTAGTGCTATATAAAAATGAGCAAAATACAAAAACTGGATAATAAGGAGCAAAACTGACTTACACACAACCTTTTACCTTCCTACCAGTTATGCTAATATCTTTGTATCTTTTCCCTAGATGTTGATAGGATGCGTTCCACTATTAATGTAGTTAGGTGTTTATTTTTAAGGGGTTATTCACTTAAGTCTGAATTGTTGCGTATAGGTGCAAATTCGTCAGACAAAAACAGTTGCAATAGACTGCTACTGTTGCAGTCGCATCTTTATAATGAGAATATTGTTGCAGTTGTTACTTTATTATGGGAAAATTGTCACAATCTTAACTTTAAAAAATTGTCGCAACTTTACAATGGGGAAATTGTCACAGATTTGCTATGGAAATCCACTGTTTGAGAATTTGAATTCGCACTTTAGTGAATAATCCCCATATGTATCTGTTCACAAGAGGTCCACCATATAAGATATATAAGAAAACTGGTATATCTACTTCTTCTGAAAGTTTATATTAAAGGAAACATACTCATTGTTCAGTTCTTCCTGATTATCAAAATATAAGTTACTAATCAATACAAGAAAGTGTAAAATATAATGATATGATAGGTAGGGATGGGGTCAATGATTGTTTTAGGACAAAGCTTGCTTCTTTTTTAACTGTAATCAAATATTGATTGAGTAATTAGTTTACAGTATTACCTAGTGGTGGTTTTATTTTAATGAAATAATTATGTAACTCTCCACACAATGTAAGGCCACATATTTAATTAAGGAAGAAGTTGTTAAAGATTGGGGATACTGTATGGCCATGTGATGCACCTGTCAAGGAATTTCGAATGATGTGAGGATTTTTAGGGTATGATAAATTTTGATGATATAATATATTTATAGATGGTATAATAATATCCAGTGAGAATTGCGATGTATGATCTGGAAAAAGAGTAGGTTAGGCCATAGACTTTGGCTTCACTGGCTGGTGACATAGACTTGGAAAAAAATGGACCTTGTTTGAAACAAAAAACAACCAAACTATTTTGGTTAACATTGTTACCTCCCAACACTTTATAAATCAAGGCCACCCAGGGTATCATCCACCTGTAGTTCTTTATGTTCCTGCAATGTGTGTGTTCCAATGTGTTCCATCAGTTTCTAGTTTTCTCTCTCAATCCAGATGCCAGGCAGGATTCTAGAACTGGATGTGACCAAGTGATTGCACAGAGAGACAGGCTGTAGGGGACAGGTTTCCCTGCCAATGATCCACCCTACAATAAGCAGGTTGTACTCTTTAACACTTAAAAGAGGAAGCGCAGGAGATGGGCAGAAGTTGGATTGAACCTTGGGAGTGCAAGGGAAGGGGGTCCAAAAGATGCTTGTGGCTTTAGTGCATTGCCTGGGGTTGGGGTTATTGTGTGAAAGGGGTGTTGTTTCTATGTGCCTGGGGAGTAGAAGGGAGTATGCAAAACTTTACAGTTGCCCTTGGTGACGTAGTGCGTATAAACTGCCCTGTCAAAATCATACTACGATGTTCACTTTAATCTCTGAGAAAAATGGCCCTAAATTGTATAAATAAAAAGTAAGTAAATCCGCTTAATATATATATATATATATATATATATATATATATATATATATATA